>JAODTK010004220.1:0-169087 GCA_026419785.1 Sclerodactyla briareus | reverse complement strand
CCAACCCCTGCCTTGGCAGTAACCACCTGATGTATGACCTTTTAAAGCTATTCTGACACAATACAGTTCCTTGTAATGGATGTTTTTCTGTGTAAAAAAAAGTACATAAATATGATCTTCAATGTGAAATTACTCTCTGTAGATAATTGTATATCAACAACATTCATTGTAACATTACAAAGAAGCAATAGAGTACCTCCAAGTTGAAATATGACCTAATGAAGAGTGTTTTCATTCGAGGGGCTTGCGTTAGGGAACCGAATGAAACAGCAAATCAGACAGATCTTTCTATAAATACTATTTAATAACGAACGTTTTGGGGATTCACATCTCCCTCTTCAAGTGATGAGCACAGAATGGCGATTTGTCCTCTCGAGTCCTCAGTGACTCAAATACAGCATCAAATAACATCAAACACAAATAAAAATGAAGAGCCATTGGGGGAATTATACTGTCAGTTGATGAGATAACCATGGGATTCCCCTGGAACCACTCTGGCTAATTTCTCTCTGGTCATCAGATGTCATTCATGCAAAACACAGAATTGTTTTAACCCCTCCTATAACTCGGAGATAAGTTGATAATCATTATCCTCTTTCTGCTTTCAACTCTATGGGATGTGTTCAATTGTTTCTTGAATTTTTTCAATCAATACACTCGACCCTGAATTCAACTCATCAAGTTGGTGCCAAGATGCACTGCTTTTTCATACTAAACTTTGACTTACCATCAGAAGGTGCGATGCACGTACAGTTTCAACCGTATTGAAAAGCCTACTAACACAATTTAATTTTATTTCCATGCGGTGTCATGATGTGGATAACCTCGCAAGAGCGATCTGATGTAGTAAATGTGACGATAGATATATTGATAAAGAGCCGGGACGAAGGATCAGGATAGGATATAGCCTTAATTTTATAATGATATACAGTCTTCGTCTCTGTGATTTTCAAGAAAGCCTTAACCAACCACTTTCCGAATCTGTCAGTATAGAGTGTTTTTGGGTTTAAACAATGTGTGAATCTTCCCTCCTGGAAGACAGGCTTCCTATGCTTCCTGAAGCTAAGGATTGTTCTACTCTTTCGAGTTTCTTGTTCTGAAGAACCAAAACTCACATTAGTAAGACAAATAACACGTGGCTTAAGGATCCGTTGAGCACCTTCAGACGACCTTCCAAGGCTATCCATGATCACATCAACAATGTGCAGACTACAACATTGCAATTCAGACATTTTTTTTGTATCCTAGCGAGGGTGACACAGAGTTTAAATTCAATAGCTCTTAACATCGAGAACTCAAACTAATGTCCTGTATAACCAGCTATCACATAGTTTTACACAAACTGAATCTGTCATCCTCCTACCTAAGTATTTTTGATGCGGTATTTGATGTTATGAAACCCATTGGCCTAATCGCCATTTGTTTACCTGGAGAAGGGGATGCCAACATTACCTTGCCTACTGCTAAGCCTACCCCTCGGGGGTCCCCAATCCAGTCTCCAAGGCTGAGCACCATGCGAGAACCACTTTGTGAACGTCTTGTGTATGACCTGACTGGGATTCGTATCGTACCCAGCTTGCAGTCGTAGACATGATTCGCTGACAACTTCCCTAACCACTTGGAATGCATGTTGAGCAGTCACACTATGGGTCTTGGCCATATACTATATTCTCCCGAAGTTGTTCCACCCCCTAACCCATTCTAGTGAGGGCTCAGTATAGCCAGTAACCGAAGTTTCTTACCGCACATCCAGGACAGACAATTCCAGTGTGGGATAACTCCTCAGAATAGGGGGGGGGGGGGGGGGGGGGGGGGGCTATCACTGACATTCAGAGTACCTCAATGGGGATCTAACCATTCAGCTATAATTAAAGTAGAGAATATGCCAAACCTTAAACAAGCAACGGTCATGATCATTGACTATCGCTATTTGACAGAGATGAGTTATAAAGGAAAAAAATGATCAAATTACTGGTATGACTGAAAATGAATAATATACACAACTAAGAAATTTGAATCAATGGGACATTTGGGATGCAAATCCACAAAGTTTATCCGAATTGATTTTTGTAGAATACTGATTAAGAAACCATCAAGACGACGGTGCACTAAATTAGTACAGATTAAGGCAAGTTCAAATATTACATATTCAAGAAATAAAATGTGTCTATCCACAAGATTGAAAGACTGGTAGAGTGAACCAAAAGTGTGGAATTTCAGAATGATGATAATCAGAAAATCTTGCTGGAATCTACTCGATAATCATCTGTCTCATTGCAGTTTCAACATCCACCCTGTAGCTATGATGGTCTCGTCAAGGCTCCTGGTGCATTATTATTATTATTATTATAATTAGTACTATTATGATATTATTAGGATGAAATTATTATTATTATATTATTTTATATATAGTTATTATTATTATCTAACAGTCTATCATTGAGTGGCCCCCCTCTTCACTAAAATTATATCATCATGAACATGGGAATATAAATAATGACTTACAATAACAAACGTGCATCCACTGTGTTTTAAAGGAGCGGCAGGCTCGGATACAATATAAGAGATTCTGTGGGGAATGGAAAATTATAACTATAGGTACAAACCCTATCCAAGTTTGTGTCCCCAGTGAGTTATGGTTTCAAAATCTGTCCACTCTGTGAGAACTTAGGGAGAATCCCTATTCGGCAATAGTGTGTGACATCACAGTGTAAACAACAAAGTAATCATGTTATGTATTCCTTTTGTTCATGGTTGAATGACACAAACATTCCCACAGGCGTTCTGTTTTTCTTTGTCTTTCTCACGAGTAACCATCATCACCACTACAAACCATCCTCTCTCACAGATTATTTAGTTTTCAAAAGGAAATTATTGGGAAATTCAATGGAAAACAAAGAATATTGGGAGGGTTGTGCAAGATGAATTCTTATTATTGCGTGATGGGATTCTTTTCGATCTTGGGCAAGACACATGCACAAACTCCAAAGGCCTCTAACGCTGTACGGGGAAAGTTGTATGATAACTGGATTAGACTGAACCAATCAGTTTTCTCCCGTATATATTAGGTCTTTTAATTTATCCTGCAGTTTGTCCTCGAGGGGGTGAGGAAGAACCTTCTCGCTCTATCTCATTTAAATCATGATTAGGAAGCGGGAGAAGGTACTCCTATTGTGAATAAGAAAGTAAAAAAGTCCTGCACGAGAAGACTAAATCACACTGCGAAATGAGGCTCTAAGAGGATATCCATTTGAGACTAAAATTATCGTCGTTTTTGAGCTCTCCACTGTGGTTTTGGTATACGTCCACTTGTAATGATCACTCGCGGGGATTCATCAGTTAATTATTATTAATAATAGTGCTGAAAGCACACAAAACCAAAAATCTCTCACTTAACTAGAAATGTCCGGGCGGGTAAACCGCAGACGTATATATCCCCGCGCTCTTATTCAAGAAATTTGGTGAACAGGAAGACCGGACATATATTCGTGGAATGAGATTTATAGACTTGTGACGCGACACCGTGTACAGGTACATTGGTCATTTCATAATGCACTTTTGTTAAGTGGTATGAGGCACCCCTACAGCCCAGACACGGTGCGTCCCTAAATAAAGCACATTTATTCAGATTCAAAACCTTTAAAAAAAACCACAGACCACTCGACAGAGGTCAAATTCAAGTGAGAGGTCACACATGTCGGTCATACAATCATATAGCAATGGTGAACCATCCAGCTTCCGCAGATATTCACTTCTCCGATTATAGCCCAAAACAGGTTTTGACCCCTAAGTGAACTCGAATGACCTTTACTGATATACAGTTTTTAGAAAATTGTTTACTCTCCATGTGATACAAGTCCACTCCTAGTAGCATTTTCATTCTGATGAACACCCCTAGTGCTAGTGCTGACAAAAGTACGAAAATCAGTTTTTGACCCTCCAAGTGACACTTTATGACCTTCAAGGACAGGCGGTTTTTAATTAAAAGTTGTGTCACTCCATGTGATGCATCCACTCCTAGAAGCATCTTGCCTTCCAATGAACATCTCCAATATTATTGCGAAAAGGTATCAAAATAAACCTTTGACCCCTTGTAACTACCAAGTAAAGTGTCGATCGAAGCGGGAGTTTTTTCTCCCATAAACACACAGCTCACTCAATATCCAAAAAAACAACCAGTTTCTATTTTTTTGGCCCGTCACTTCTTAAATCGCACATTTATTCAAGATTCACCTTCAAACCCAAATGACCACCCGCCCGCCAGAGGTCAAATTCAGGTCATAGGTCACCCACATTCAGGTCACCAATCATATAGCAATGGTGAACCATCCAGCCTTCGCATGATATTCAATTCATCCGATTTATAGCCAAAAAACAGTTTTATGACCCCCTAAGTGCCTCGAATGACCTTTATGATGTGACCATTTTTTATGAGACTTGTTACTCTCGCATGTGATACATCCACTCCTAGTGAGCATTTTGCATTCTGATGAATCACACCCAGTGCTATTGCTGGAAAGTACTAAAATCGTTTTTGACCCCTAATTGACCACTTTATGACCTTCAATTACATGGCGGCTTTTATGAATTGTTACACTCATGTGATGCATCCACCTCCTAGAAGCATATTGCATGCCAATGAACATGGTCCAATTTATTGCGAAAAGGTATAAATTTGAACTTTGACCCCTTGTAATACCAAAGTGTGTACCCGATCGAAGCGGGAGTTGTTCCCCTCCATAAAGCACACAAGCTCTAATAAATATCCAAAAATAACCAGTTTCTAGTTTTGTTGCGTAAACTCCTAAATAAGCAATTTATCAAGATCGACCTTCACCCAAATGACCAAGCGACAGAGGTCAAATTCAGGTCAGAGGTCACACACATGCAGGTCAAACATATTTATATCACATGGTGAACCATCCAGCCTTCGCAGATATTCAATTCTCCGATTATAGCCCGAAAACAGTTTTTGACCCCGAAAGTGACTCGAAATGATGACTGATGTGACATTTTTTTGAGAATTGTTACTCTCCAGGATACCATCCACTCCTAGGAGATTTGGCATTTCGATGAACACACCAGGATATTGCTGGAAAAGTTAAAAATCAGTTTTTGACCCCTAATGACTTTAATGGAACTCAATGACATGGCGGCTTTTTATGAAACATTGTACAATCCATGTGATGCATCCATCCTAGAAGCAAGTGCATTCCAATGAAAATGTCCAATTTATTGCGAAAAGGTATAAAAGGAACTTTGACCCTGGTAACTACCAAGTAAGGGTCGATCGAAGCGGGAGTTGTTCCCCTCAATAAAGCACAAAAAGCCTATAACATATCCAAAATCACCAGTTTCTACTCTTTTGCCCGTAACTCCTTAAAAAGCACATTTATTCAGATTCGACCTTTAAAAACATGACCACCCGACAGAGGGGTCAAATTCAGGTCAAGAGGGCACACACAGCAGGTCCAACAATTATATCACAATGGTGAACCACCAGCCTTCGCAGATAATTCAAATTCTCCGATATAGCAAAAAACAGTTTTTGACCCCTAAGTGAACTGAATGACCTTAATGATAGGACAGGTCTTGAGAAATGGTACTCTCCATGTGATAAATCCACTCTTAGGAGCATTTTGCATTCTGAGAACACACCCAGGCTATTGCGAAAAAGTACTAAAATCAGGTTTTTGAACAATTAATTGACCTTTAATGAACTTCAAATGAATGGGCGGTTTTTTTGAAATTTGTTACACTCCAGGTGAGGCATCCAATCCTGAAGCATATTGCATTCATGAATTAATAGTTATGTTTGTTCGACAGATGTTAGGCGAAAAAGTGTGTTAAACTCCTCATATGTGACTGATCAGGACAACTAATATGCCAATTAGTCCCACATTTTACCCTCAGTGTTCTTGATTCTTTTTGAATATTTATCAGGATGGTAGTAGGTCCTATTCACGAGGTTTTCGGCCCAATCCCTAAAGTTGAGAAATATGCATTGTAAATTATTTCTAATAGGCTAACGTCCTATGTAAATTAAACACACTAATGACCTGCAGTGATTTCAACGCAATTGAATAAATTTTTGGACTGTTAGAAGGCCTACTCACCAAGTTTCGTGAGAATCCACAAAGTCATAAATATGCCCTAATTGCTATTGGGCACAACTATATGCAAATTAATCATGGAAGATGACCTCCAGTGACCTCGGCCACATTAGAAAATTTCATCGCCGGCCCCGATATGTTGGCCCTATTCATCAGTTTCATGAAAATCCATGAAGTTGGAAATATCACATACTTATGCTATAATTAGGCTCTGGCCAGAGATGCAAACTTGAACCCTCGGATTACCTTGAAAATTGTCTCCATGTTTTTCGGCTCCAACACTCCCCAACCTCCCAACGTTTCGTTTAAATCGCACAAACTGAAAATTTTGCGAAAACCTGCAAATAGGGCACACATATACCGATATACCCATTTTCGACTTATCTAAGATTTTACTCATACGGACTTGTGTACCAGTTTGGTCAATCGGAGAAATGTTAGAATGAAGCGCTAACGCCTACCGTTTCCGGCGGCGGCGGCGGCGGGACCGCGGCACACGTCAAAAACCATAATATCCCCGACACTTACAGTGTTGCGGGGATTATGATCATATTAATGTTGCTGTTGGCTAGAGGACCTTTCATTCGATTGGAATATAGGCAGAGACAAATTTTCCACCCCCCCCCCCCCATACTGACCCTTAACAAAATTTTTTACTAAAATCCTGAATATCGTGCATGAGCATCAAGGGAATTTAATGGGGAAGACAGTTTTTTGGTCCTCGTCCCGAAAGTGTCCTGTCCACAATACTTGGCCCGCACGAAGACCTCCTCTTAACATTCCCAAATAGCCATATTATTGGACACGGATGAAACTGACAAAGTTTTTACATTATCAAGAGATTTGTTTTTTTTTTTTTCCACAAAATCTCGACTTTCACCTGAAATACCTGACACCCTACATGTACCTTGTCACTGATAATACTGACAAACTTCCATGATTATTCACATCTGGTCCTAGGAGCTCTGGAACTCTTTATCCAAATGGTCAATATTGACCTTCGGATGACCTTCATCCTGCTTTTTCCCAAACCTGGTTCAAGCTTATTAGGACCCACCCCCTGTGCAACAAAATTGAGAAAGTTGGGAGAAACAACGAAAGCAATGTCATGGAACTGAGGAGGGCGGATAGCTCTGTCGGTAAGCTCCAGACTGCAAAACGATTGATTGCGATTCGGAGCCCAGTGGAACCCGAGACTTTTCCGCAGTGCTGTTGGACAAGGCATGTCTCTTGAAATTTGCCACGTCACCCACGTGTTAAAGTGGTTACTTGGTGAGGTGATTTGTGAAGATTAGCGAGCGCCGTATTGTGGTACCCTATCGGGAAGTCCCCCAGGTGACACGATGAAGTGACGTACGGAAAGGTGCGTCGGGAGAGAACAAGCAAGGAAAAAAAAAGGGGGGGGGGGGGGTTCGTGCTATATCGTACGGGTGAGACAAGTCTCTAATGATCAAGGGTAGTATCTGTGAAGCTCTTTGAGTATGTCCTCTACGTGGAAAAGCGCTATAAGAACGAGACTTTATTATTATCATTAAATCATTATTATACTGTTCATTGAATGTCCTTTCGTTACTGAAATACAAACCCCTGTATGTATCACTCACTGGTCAAACATTAGGACCCACCATCAACATTGTGCAGCAAACTTTGAAGTTCAACATTGTGCAGCAAGTCCATCTAATGAACCCTAAGGAATAAAATCAGGCCCTTGGCCTGAAGTCCAAACACCCACATGACACTCATCCATTAACTTCAAGGAAATCACCACATGATGGGCCCAGCCCTATACCCGCTTCGTGCACGAAATTTCCAAACCTATGAAAGAACGGTCATCCAAGCATCATTATGATACACTATTAATACAGTGGCAACAAAATTTGTTGGGAAAATTCTTTGCATCATTGCATTTTCATATATTGGGCCTTGGGCCCATAATTTCTTAACGTCCCAGGGCCCACTACCCAAAGAGCCGAAAATCAGTTTGAGCCTGAGGGAGGAGACGCATTTCACCACCACTGTATCGATCTCATCAACTGGCCCTTGGGTCCAAGTAGAAACTTGGACCATCAGACCAATAATACATGAACAACCCTTCGAGATTGTACAATATTTATGGGCCCTGCTTCAGTGTAAGATGAATCCGGCCACCCTCACGGTTCGGGGACAACAACGGATTAAAACTGGATGATGATGATGACCCTGAAGGTGCGTCTATTGGAGCATCACCATGACATACCTCAACATCAACACTGCACTCAAAATTTGTGAGGAGATATATTTGGCGTTATTTTCACATGATAGGTCACCAAGCCTTGGGACTAAACTCCTGACACGAATGAATGGAATGGGGCCCAATCAAACATCTCTTGCTAACAAAATTTGCGAAAGTATAATTTGGTTCTTTCAAATCAGAGGTCCCTAGGGCTGACACATCCCCGCGCCCTCCCTCTCCCTCCAATGGGCCTATCCATGGACCATTACATACATGTGGTATTTGAGGAAAAATCAATGTGGTGAAGCCTGGGGAGTGAGGCATTTCAGCGGTACAATTTTGTGAAAATTTCATAAATTGCCCTCTGGCCCGAGTGGCACTTTGAAAACTAAAAAATTGCCGAACACCCCAAGGTATACTATCGGAGCATCAGTCGTGGCTGGACTCACACTGGGCACGAACTTTGTAGAGGAGAAGCATTTGCATGATTAAATGATGGGCCATGGCATAACTGGGTTAAGACCCAAATTTTTTTTCCTAAACATCAGCCCAGAGGCCTCCCCTCCTATCCTCCTTTAATGATCATTGGACCGGTGGCTTCATCATGATTCACAACACACCTGTAGGAAGCAGTAGCATTTTGATCAAATCAACTGTGTAACAGCCACGCGACTGACGAGTGGACTGCAGAATCACCTTAGCTCACCCATCCCAATGGGTGATCTAGTCTTGTGTTCAGACGATAATAATTTTATTCTCACCCGTTTGAGTAATGTTACCTTATCTGGCGGCATAACAAAAATATGCCTTTGATTGACAACCACAGCTCTGTTGAATATAATTGTCTTGTCCATTTTGTCTGGGGTGCGTACTCTACTAATCTGTTCCGTGATTGGCCTCCTCCAATATTGGAAGCAACTTGTCTTATAAGGGCCCGCGTGGGGGCCCTGACAATCTGGACACGACGTGTTACCACCCGTTGTGAACCTGCAGGTTACTGCCGGTGTAACACTGAAATAATGACAACGGGAGATAGGCGTCACCTCTGTTTGTAAACAAGCCATTACAGCTTTTTGTAAGCAAGAAATATAAACAGTTTGCGTTAGCTCTGTTACAAACTGGCTTGAAAACATGAATATTGAAATATATTAATTACAATACACGCTACAGGGCCTTCATTACAATATTTATTTCACATTTGACTCGCCTGGTTCGAGTGCCAGCCAGTTAAAAGCGGAAAACTTCAATTAACAATGCCACCATAACAACAACGAATGATAGGACTACTACATTATGCAGCGGGTAAAAACAAACTTTTTCACGCACAGGTAGTGCCGATCAAGTCTGTGTGAAAATTTCTTAAATTGTTTTCTTTTGTCGCCTGACTGATGTAGTATACAGAAAAAAGCGGGGGCTGCTCGTTATTCCGAAAGGTCGGCACTCCCCAATTAGACAAGGAGGGACCGTTTTCCGAAGGCGCGTATCCAGATGGGTCGGTATTCCGAATTTATCTAAGGGGCTTATCCCGAAGGTCGTATTCGAATGGACCATGGACCGTATTCCGAAGGAACCGCTATTCCGAATTGCACATCGGGGGTCGCTATTCCGAATTGGCATCGGGGTCGTATTCCGAATTTGATACATCGGGGTTCGCTATTCGAATTGAGCATGGCCGTCCTATCCGAATGAGCATCGGGGGTCGCCTATTCCGAATGAGATCGGGGGTCGATCCGAATTGAGATTCGGGGTCGTTATTCCGAATTGAGCATCGGGGCGTATTCGAATTGAGCATCGGGAGGGGGGTCGCTATCCGAATTGTAATCGGGGGTCGCTATTTCGAATTGAGCATCGGGGTCGCTATTCCCGAATGAGCATCGGGGTCGCTATTCCGAATTGAGCATCGGGGTCGTATTCCGAATTGAGCATCGGGGTCGTTATTCCGAATTGAGCATCGGGGTCGCTATTCCGAATTGAGCATCGGGGTCGTTATTCCGAATTGAGCATCGGGGGCGTTATTCCGAATTGAGGCATCGGGGGTAGTCGCTATTCGAATGAGCATCGGGGGAGTATGCCGACTGATTTTCCGTCATGGGGACGGGGTTGGGGGTATCGCAAGCGTTCTAGGGATCCAAAGGGAATGGGTTTTTTAGTATGCGAAGGTCCTCGGTGCAATCTAGTACGGTGCATGCATTTGAGTGGTCATCTGAGGCGATCGAGTCGTACTCGCCAGCCTCAAGATAAGAAGAGAACCCATTGAGCCTGTGAAAATCACCGGTGAGTACAGTGACTACAGACTAGCAAGCAATAGTAGGCATCACAGCAGACTGATATCAACCATGAAGGTGAAACAGACATTCGGTTATATAGGCATAGAAACGCACAAGGAAACCAAAATCGTACTGTGCACTGCGGGAAACGGGATGCAGTGATGGAAGGGGGGGGGGGGGGGTGCAATGGGAATTGCGAGCCTCTTTTACTCGTCTTCAAAGTTAAAATGGCCTTTTGGACAATGAATTTGAAAAAATTCATAATTCCTAATTATAATATAGTATATTATGGCCTATAGATGCCATACGTGTAACTAATCGCAATATAATTATTTTTGTCCTTGAGTTTGGGGGTTAATAATTGATGGACAAATGGCAAATAATGTCGACGGTATATATTTCATTATAAATATTACGAACATGACATGAACAAAGTGATCAGAAGAAACTTTTGGGACTGAATAAACGACATGTAAAAAACTGATGACAAACTAAACGCGGTGGTGATCCGGGTGATCATATTAGTGCGATTCGTGATAAAAATGGTGTAGAATTAGGTACTTCTGCCACATTGATGTTCAATTGACTTGTTAAACAAAATGGAACATATTCTGCTGCACTATTGATGCAACATGAGTACAAGGCCCATTGCGAACCCAGGAAAATTGAAGGAAAATAGGAAAAATGATACTGAATTAAAGAGAGGACCGGGTTTGTGTTGAATCACAGAATATAGTCATTATTTCGGGAGGATGAATTCTCAATCAGGCAGGTCACACAATATTACAGAGAACATGAAATACATGGGCGAAGTCACTCCATTTTCAGCAGAGAAGTGTGCATCCGAAGGCAAGATATGGGAGCAATGAAGGGCGTGGGTGGACATATTGACCTAACTCATCATGAATTTTAAAGGAATGATGAACCTGTTAAGCGGTTGAATTCTAGCTGGCGTGGCCTCTCTCATTGGTAGCCAATGGCCAATTGTACACATGCCCCGTTCTAGTGTTGGTGGTTGATTTAAATCAGGTTGATTTGAATCATGATTTAAATCGCGATTTAAATCAAAAGATTTTTTTTTTAAATTATACTGATTTCAAATACACTTTTTCAAAGATTTCCTCTTTTTCTGTCAGGACAAAGTTGAGTTAAGTGAAATATTGGAATTAACTATAAACACCAAAATATTACACTGCAAGAATATTTTAACACATATCGGGAGCCTACCCCTAACTTCATAACTCAACAGCATTTCACAAGAATTAGGTTAACGTCTCCCGTATCACATCTTTTTATCATATTTTTTAGCGGGAATTTCAATGCTCTGATGGAGGGAATTCTACGCTCTCTCTCACCTTAGCCATGGTCGTTCATAAGTATATTTTTATTATATGATAAACGGCAGTATAGCCATATTGTACTAAAATAGGCCTATAACATGAATGATAGCAGTACTCTATTCATTTAAAAATGTTTGGAATTTATCCACACAGTAATATTTCGGAAATATATGTGCTGACTGATATATCTTGATTCCACACATGATTCACAACTGTTTGTGTGCCACTTTGCCTGTTTACCTACATTATAGCCACCTTCAACATTAGGTCAGGTTGTGCCTACAAATTTGATGATCATTGTGTTCAACTTTTGCACATGCATTCGGCCATGAGCAATGCACCAATCCAGATAACTCAAGAACGATATAGGAAATTAAATAAATCCCATCAACAGCAAGTCAACCTCAGTGAACCTAATGATGGTGGCATGGTTTGGCATATTCCAGCTCCTATCTTTTCATCGATTTGATGTATATCTTATATTGTTTTGTCGATATAGGTGACCTTAGTGACCAATCGATAATCACAACTGGTCTTGAATTTCAAAGGTTTCAAATTCAAGTTCAAACTTAGGATCCATGGGGTCCATCCAGGTGATACGTCCCAACCAAGCCACCAATTGGACGTGTTGGCCTGCATGTATTGTATACTCCGACACTGTATGGTCCTAATGTGTGCATTGTCATAATGATGCACTGTGTAAGTCTGAATATTCAAAGAAGTTCAAGCTTCAGAGCCTTCATGATGCCAGATTAGAAGTGCGTGTATACTGGGTGTATATGCCAGTGTGTAGGGTGTTTTCCAAAGGTTTAGGCAACATGTGAGACCAAGTGGAAATGTGGTTTAAAAAAAAAAAATCGATTTCATAAAAAAAATCTGAGTCAAAAAAAAAAAATCTGATTTAATCAAATAAATCTGATTTTTTTTTTTATTTTTTCAAACAATCAAAAAATCACAACCCTGCATTTTGATGTACCGAAGGTAAAGCCGATTTTCCCTAGGATCTATCTTCAGGTTTCGCCCTGGCATACTTGCCAGGCAGCCCACGCTCTTTAGGAGACAAAGGCGCGGTCCTCTTGAACCCGTGTGCTACCGGTCTGGTATAGTTTTTCAGCGTTTTTGCCCATCAATCCCCAGTGTGTCAGAGCGCATACAACCCGCCCCAGACCCGACCACAGTCCTCAGTCAGGTGCACGCCCTGTCACTACAACAGGACACCTCCGCCCTGGCGTTGCTTCATCACGTTATTCTTTCTCTTCAGTGGTGTGGTGTTATCACCATGTCTGACGTAGAAGTCTCTGTGAGAGATTGAAGCTAGAAATGGCAGATGAGAGTGATGCCCCTCATTTATGTACTCCGCTCCAGATCCCCCTTACCCGGATTACCCTCATTTCATAAATAGAACGAACAAACGCGCTCTGGATGAATGGGAGCCATAGACTGACTTCTAGAAAGATTCCTAAAGCCGACCCGTGTAGCCTATGTAACCACATCAAAACTTTTTTGAATTCATGTGGACTAAACCATTTGGCAAACTAGTGAGTTCACTCTATATAACTGTTCATTATTTGGTCCATTGGTTTGTGAACCCAGCTTAACATTAGCCTGTCCCAGGCGAAATTACCAATGACAATCAGACATACCACGTAAGTGGAGGTCTTAGCAGGTCTTTGGGTCCTACTTCTAGTGGTTTAGTCTGCCCCGTCGGCAGTTACGTGCGTCGTGTTTCTTCCCAGCTCCGCCAGGGACTCGAAAAAGGTCGAATCCTGGATTTTTCCTGGTCGTTCTTTCGGATGAGGACGTAAAATGACGGCGTCGGAGGAAGCTGGGATTAAACTACCCCCCGATATAGTCTGAGCCCTATCCGTTTTTTTTTGTGGTTTATTTGTGTTTTTTTTTGGGGGGGGGGTTTTCTCTTCCGCTCTCTCGTAACTCGTATGTACAGGTAGAAAGAACTCCAACCATTGGCATGCCAGCGCATCCGCTCATCTTTGTTGCGATATATTTATCACCGCGGTCGCTATGCTGCTGCAATGCGATAGGTCTAGGGCTAAAGGTTCTGTGACCCAAGTAGCCTAAGTTTACATTCATGTGTGCATCACATTTTTAGAAATATGGGAACCAGAACGATTGGGAGCTTTGACTCCAATAGAAATCACCAACATTTCATGTTCAAGTTGACCCAATTGAGAAATTCAGTACACCCACTTCTCAAATTTGTTTTCCCCTAATCCCTAGTACCTCATCAGGAATTTGTGGCTCAACTAAGTTCCTAGTCATACGGTAGTACTGTTGAATCCTAGTTCTAATCTATAGTTCCCCTACGTGAGGACAGGGAGGCAGTGGGCGTCGCCAGGGTTTTAGGAGAGTGCCAGAGGGGGTGGGGGGGGGATTTATCTTGTGGAAGTTTGATGGTCAACAAATTACTAACTAAGCAAGCGCAACATCAGTTTTGCGCGTAACGCCCCACATTCCACTACCGTCTTCCAGAAAGGAAGCCTAAGCAAAATGATAAGAACACTTAGAATATGAGACAAGAAAATAGCTTCTTTCAGTATCAACCGCAACATACTGGACGTATTTGCCAAACCAGAACGCACACGGCGATGACACATAAATTCGCCCTGTATCTAAGCTACATTACGATAAATCTTGCTACTCTTCTAACGAGCTACACATAAATTTAGTAGGATAATTACCCAACTTGAATAAGGCTTCGTGCCCAACATCTAACAGGGCCCGTACACCTAACCCGATGCTAACACCTTTCTCGGCAATTGCGGTGAAAGAGATAATATCTGTTTAACGGGAAAGCGAAAGCACCACACACACACACACACACACACAGAATATATACACACGCACACACAACACACATACATACACACACACTCACACGCGCACACGCACACCAACGCACCAAACGCACGCACGCAACACACCATAAACACACGCGCAAATGGGTCCCTCGTCCGCTCACCAATACGCACAACAAGGTGATTGCTAATTACAGGACAACTAAGGCAACCAGGAAATCAATAAATGACTTGGATAACTAATTATATATATATATGAACGGGTGTTAAAAATGGTAACCAGGCGTCTCACACTGCCATATAAATTACATCCATATCCCTCTGATTAGCACGATTCTGTCGTAAGAAGTCCATAGGGAGGTCGCATCATCAACTAGGATAACCAACCAATATTTTGTACAAGACCGCTCCCCCCCCATCCCCTTCGGCCTGTCGTGATTGTCCCCTCTTACGAGCGTCGCCATGTAATGTTGGTCATTATTCCGTTCCCTGTTTACCTTACTTCGAACATCATTTGCTTGTTGTTCAAACAATGCATGGGTGTTCCGATGTATAAGAGAATGGTAATATTGCAGCTTCCCCCCTTTCTCCACCCACCCCACCCCTGCTCTACCTGCATTGGTGTTGGGTCTATTATTATGCCCCACAACGATAGTGTCAGTCTCATGCCCCAAAGCACGCTAGAAAAGGAAGGGCCTCGGCCAGGGTAAGGGTCCAGAAAAGTAGATTGGTGTGGAGTTTTTCCAAAGAATCAGTGGAAAAACGATCTTGCAATATTTCTTTCACACAGACTGGGAAACCTACCAGCCAATATCGGTTTGAAGCATACTTACATAGGCTTTGGTCGCGCCTCCCATGGCGGGGAGGCCGCGAACGCTTCCTTCCACTCTCGGTGATTCTGCCCGAATCATCGATTATCCTTGACGGTCGCCCCCCAACGCTCTAACGAAGTGCTTCCAGGAACGTTCAAGAGAGTTGTGTCTCGCAGATGCGCCGTGAAGTTTATCGGACTTGGAGACTCCCTGCCGTCGAGCCGGAGACCCCGATCGAACGCATCTGGCTCATATGGCTATGTGTGGTAACCACCTCCGGAACCTCTTCTATGAACGAGCCTGAAACACCTTCACATCAAAAATGGAATTTCACTAGATTTTACTTCTGTTCCAGAGAACTCGGGGTCAGGACGAGTCAGGTACGCTGGACCACGGTCTGTGTCAGAATTTCTTATATCTCTTTTAGTTTTCTAGATTTTGGGGGAACTGCTGTTGCAGGAGCTGAGAACAATCACCCGGCCGAACGCCTGGTAAACTGACTGTTAGCGCCCGCGCTAACCGACTGACTCAAGCTACCGATTCGAACAATCTGTTCTATATAGTCTAATAATTCGACAACGCCTACCACAACAACACCACTCCCACCTCCGTGGCACCCACGTTACCGAGATACGGAATCAAAGTAACGCACCGAGTATTTTCATCGAGTGGTTGGCCGGGCGCGCCGGCTGAGCTGAGCGGGCAGCGCACCCTACCTGCTAACTGACCCGGGACTGCGATTCAAGCGGTATGCTTGGTATGTTTCCCTATAAGTTGAATGGGTAATTCGCAATAACGACCCCCAATTCAATTCGGAATACGGTCCCTGCACTCAATTCGGAATAACGACCCCCGAATGGTCATTCCCGGAATAACGACCCTTATCAAACTGAATTACGGCATAGCGACCCCCATTGTTTTTCAATTCGCATACGGTCCCTATTCTGAATTCGTAATACGCCCCGAGGTTCCATTCGAATAGCGGTCCTCATGAGATTCGGAATAACGACCTTCGGAATACGGTCCCTATTTCCAATTCGGAATAACGACCCTTCGGAATAACGACCCTTCGGAATAACGACCCTTCGGAATAACGGTCCCTATGTTCAATTCGGAATAACGACCCTTCGGAATAACGGTCCCTATGTTCAATTCGGAATAACGACCCTTCGGAATAACGACCCTTCGGAATAACGAACCGGAACCGAAAAAGCAAGGACTAGAGAGACTGAGATTCTAATATTTAGATTTTCTGTTATTGTTTCATCATGTAGCTTAGCGCATCCGGGGCGTATATACTGTTACGCCGTTTCTTTCCTGGGAGGTTGAGTCACAGATCTGACAGAGTCACAGTTCATCCGGCAGTATTGTCTGGCAGATCTGGGTGCCTCAATCTAGTCCCCCATATTTCGACCTGTCCCGGTTTTCAGTCTGGCTCGGATTAGGTGGATGGCTGCTTGTAGCTCCCTTTGTTGGCGGCGGCTGGTATTTGTCCCCCCTGTGTCCCGGCCAGCGATGACGCAACTTGGCAGGAGTGGTCAATGGGAGGCCGTGTGGCATCGCTGGCGGGATAGAGACTGGGCGTGGCATTGCCGTCGGCTGGGGGGAGTGCAGCAGGCTGGTGCGACTGTAGTTTAATCCGAGTTTTGTGCAAGTAAGGATTCACCTTTTATTTAGGAGGCCCGTCTATGCCCATTTGTGTGTTGTTACAGTTTTATACGCAACAAGGAGAAAGAGTACCAATATCTTGTTCCGTTGTTTTTTGTGTGCGTTCAGGACTCCTCGCTGCGGGCTAGCTCCTTGTGGCCCATTACAGACACGACCTGTGGCAGAACCAAAACCAGCGAAGAAATTCGACGTTACAATACATACCATTCCAGGGCGTGTAATCATTTGAGACCGACAAGATTTTCGTGAGACCGATTTTTATTTTCGGCATTGTACCAGAGGCAGCGGCACGCGGTCGTGGAGGGTGCTCTGGGGCCCGGCTGGGTGACCAATCGTTTTCGTTAGTGACCAAACTGGTTGATAGACTGATCGGGGGAGGGGTCCAAGACTAGCTACCTGAATATAACCGTGCACTCATATTTGGTTAACATATTAAGATTACTAGATTGCTGTACGCCGGGTATGAGTCATGACAGTGATTTGATTTTTCAAAGTGCTTGACCCTAAAGCACATAATGATGACTGGTACATGGAAGACTGAGGAGAACTGGCATTCACATCATGGTCTTGCATATAGCCCAGAGCTGATACCGATATTAATAATTGTCCGATGGGGCTGAAACTTGGCTCACATGCTCATCATAGTTAAATCAATATCCCGCACTCCTCGGACGTGCGCAACTCACCAATTTATTTTCTTACTTTTCTCTCCGACGTTTCTCCGCTTGGCTCCCCGACGGGGGGGGGGGGGGGGGGGACTGCTTGTAGCTGGTTGTAGCTTAGCTAGAGTCGTAGGTTTGGGGCAGCACTAGGGGTTTGAAATGGGGGGGGGGGGTTGTTTGAACAGAGACCATCTATAAGCGGGCCACTATTACAGCCAAACACGAAACGTTTTTCGAAACATGTTTCCTATATGTTTTCTCAAAAGTTTATGTTGAGTAACACGAATGTTTAACGGAAACGTGTCCATACCCTCCTCCCAGAAATTGGGAAAATATTCTAGAAACATTTCAATTTTACTTCAAATTTAGGAGTTACAGAAACCTAGGAAACAAAAGGATAATATAATATACTTCGACAACACTACATAACTTAAATCCGTTTTGGCGCAAACCTTTTGCCACCAAAACCCTTCTAGAAAACTTTCAGAAATTTGGGAAAATGTTCTCCAAACGTTCCTTCAAAACGTTTTGTGAAACGTTCTGGGAACATTCTCCTAACCTTCGTGTTACTCAACAAGAAAAGTTTTCGAACAATCAGCGGAACGTGTTAAAAAATTTAAACGTTTTTGTGTTTGTAGGTAGGTTAGCGCGGTGCCACCAAGAATTTTGCTCATGCTCCACAAACTCTCCAGCTGGTCGGACACGGTTCGTTAGCTCCTAACCTGCATGTGACCATGCATTGGAATATGGACACCATATCTGCAAAATATCCGATTTAACTAGACGATTTTACGAAAATCCTACCAGTTCTAGCCAATTATCAGGTGGGATGGTAATACACGAATCATAATGATACGAGATTCATACAAAATGGCATGTCGCCATATCCCTCACGTGCACCTCATCCATCCATACCCATCACCATTAATACTCTCTTGGCCTTGCGCCACTTGCCCCTGTGCGCCCCTGTCTCCTCTCCCGGCGCCTACCATCAACTCAATGTCTTCTTTGCCTTCTAATATATGTTGCAATCCAATCGAACAATTGACGGTTTGTCCGTTGTGTGTTCCCCGATGTATCACTCTTGCCGCTCCTTCGATCAACATCATCAGGAGTGCGATTGGAACATTACTATCTGAGCGGAGGTGCCACACCATATGCTGCTGCGGAGCCGTACAAGAACATTTTTTTGGCGCTACAAGCTCTCCAGTGCCAGCAGGATGGTCCTTGAGACCCTCGATCTGGTTTATCCCCTTCACACAAGCTCTCCATTTGGCGGGAAAGCGTTTGACCAGAAGTACCAGCCTTGAATATGGACTTCAGGAAGCTATGCAAAATCTTCAATCGGCCAAAATGTTTCGATGAGAGGAACCAGCTTATATACTAACCATACCATGTGGTTTATATTATTCAAGATTCATATGATACACGAATCATACTCTGCAGTTTTGCAATGGCCACCTCGTTTCACCTCATCCATCCATGCCCGTCCATTATTATTTCCTTAGCCATACTATTCTACTGACGGAGTTAAGGGGGCCAACAGCCCCTCTCAAAGTTGGGTAAAAAAACTAGTGCCCGGAAAGGCGTTAACATGTTCGTCTGCTTTCTGCGCTGGTGTTTTGGCCTTCACGCTGTGTGCACATGAACTTGAGGAATTCTGGCAACTTTTCTAGATTTCAGCTAACAATGTCCTGCTTCCACTGAAGTGTCCCATGGCACCTATATACGTATAAAAGTAACCAGAAGAACCAAAGCTCATTTACCTGATCTACTGAAGCTGAGCATTGTCAACTTCACATGCTTACAAAATTTACGATATGGATCATGTAGTCACTCCTTATGGGACCTCACATACAAAGTTTGAACTTCCTCCACCCAGGTGCTGTTCTTTGAGGCATACCAAATTTTTCAACCTGATCGTACCATGCACTTCCTGCTTACAATTAAAACAATATTTTCGGCATTTGACCCCTTGACTTCCAATGACATTTGAGCGACCCAAAAGGGAACATGGACTCATCATGGAGAACTACTGCCAATTATGAACTCTATCCATCCAGGTGGGTCGAGTTATCCCTGGTAGCGAGCTAATTTTCTCGAGTTATCATTTTTCCATTTTTCCATTTTTCCCCAAAACTGACCCCCGGTCCGACACCAAATACATAGTGTTCCTGTACGCCCCTAGAGATTTGTTTACCGAATTTCAACCAAATCGGATCAGGCATACTGACTTACGTAAAGGGAATTCCAGCCAAATTATTCTCTTCTTATGTTGAAGAGCATAAAATCATTCAAATCCTTTGTTCCAGGTTCATAGCAGTTCGGTTGGGGAATATATGGCTTCCTCAAATTTCTATTAATTTGCTGTATTTCGGCAAACTGGCAACCCTCCTTGTGCGTCCTTTCTACTAATCATAAGGAAAAGTATTTCTTAACCTTTTCTCTGAAATTGGTGGATGACGTCATCAAATGTTGCCAATTTGCAAAATTGCCAAATAGCAGAATATTTGTTAATCTTTGAAAATTCAGAACTTTTTAACGGACATGCTAGGAACATGAACAAGTTTGATTGGCATGATTTTTATGCACAATCATATGCCATTGAAATATTTTTTTTGGCTGGAATTTGTCCTTAACAAGATTTTCAGACTTTGCCCCTCTTGACCTCAGATTCTCAAATCAGGAGTCAAATTTGCTCAGATTTGCTTTGATGTGATTTGGAACAGGTTTATGGAAGGGTGCACAATAACCAGCTCAGTATATTCATGGACATAATGTTGGGCCCTGTTCGAACTTCCCCACTTTTGGGCTCGCGAACTCGTGAAGTAACCGCCCCCCCCCCCCCCCCCAGGAATGTATTATTGATATCATACTGGAGTGGTATAAGGACCCATGGTTGAGTAGTCCCTATTGTTTGTAGTCCTTCCCATTACTTTCATGAGTGGCTTTCTTAGAAATTCCCAAAAATGTCGATATCTTGACACCCTAGTACGATTCAAACGATACCTCAACCATGCCTTTGGTTGGATTCGCAACAGGTCCATGCTTATATACAATCATTCGCATTGCTGGGCGGTAAACCAATTGTGTCTTGCCTAAAGCTAACGCCCACTGAAGAATCTGATCGGTCTATGAGAATCCACGGTCAAGTCACAGCTAAACCAACTAATCTAATCTAATCTACAAGACAAGGAATCAAAGCCCATGGCGTTCTTGTTACACACTACAAGCGAACATCCACCTACTGTCCTACCCTACATCAACGTACGTACATACACACACACACACTCTTACATACATACATACATACATACATACATACATACATGCCCCACACACACTTACATAAATCCATACGTTTCGGGTCATTTCCGCAAATTTATTCAGATTGAGCACAGCCAACCTCGATGCTACCGCGTGATCTTTCATGGCACTCGCTCTTTAACGTTCGAGAGATATCCTGCATACATATAGACGCACACGCACACCCACCGTATGCTTAGCAGTCATATACACACCAGAAGACAAAGTATCGTCATGTCACTTATAACTTCCTGAACTTGGTTCAGCGAAACAAAAAGTTGTGGCAATTCGGGCAAAGATGAGACAAATGTTAACCCCTTTTTTATCCGAATGCCGCACACAAGTGCAAAAGCAATTTTGTGCTCCGCGCGCAGTATAGTAGACTTTTTCCAATTGGCTTAATGACTTTTACGATTCGGGCAACGTTCGTCCCCCCCCCCCCCCAAAAAAATGCAAGGGTCCCCTCGCCCTATGCGTGACTCAGAACCCAGTTTTTTCAGTGACATATTCAGAATCTATTATTCCTAAAACAAGAAATCAAAGGGCGCTTACTGATATCGCAGGGAATATCGCAAGTACTTTCACCCCTCCACCCCATAATCATGTGGATTACACGTTACGGCCCCTTGGCTCTACGGATAAATTTTGGCTTGATGTCATTCATCTATTCCTGAACATTAATTTTTAAGTTCTCTTCTTTTTTCATGGGAAGCTCCGAGAGAGGCGCTTTCATCTCATACCCCCGCAAATAATGGACGGCGCCATTTGCACGATGCCACGATACAAAATCGTCAGAATATATTGGTACTAATCTTGCATTGACATATTGTAGTCACGATATGCAGTATTGGCAGGTAGCGACGAGGGCCGCTTATTCTCCTGGCCACCAGTATTCCTGGTACACCGGCGCACTCAGAGCAGGTGAAAAGGCTTACACAGAAAGGAAAGCGCATATTAGGCAGGGATGCCAACAACAAGACTGGGGGTGAGCTAACAAAGGTTGCATGAAGGGTTTGAAGCACGGTGCTACTCTCACTTGCTATGGCTTTGCAAGTGTCTCTTTATACGCATCTGATACTCCCTTCTGTTGTTCTCCATATCCACCTCGCACCACGAGATCACGATGCGCTTTCAGGGTTTCAAATCGTCCGGTGCCGACACCTATGGAAGAGAAATCAGTGATTTAACAAATGGGCAACCCTATAAGTTGCCAGATCCCATCACGAGCTATTTGATTCGTCTACTCTTTGTAACCAGAATTGAATTTTCATTGAAAAACTCTCCTTTCCTTTTACTTTTCCAATATGTAGATGTTTCTATCATATTTGGATAATAATTGATGTGTTTTGTTTGCTTAGCAACCAAAGGCACTATAACTGCTGTGTTACACCGACCCTGGCGCTTACATAATCCTGTAACGGTCGAATCACTATTTTTTTTAGCACCGCGAGGACACCTCCTACGGCCCTTCAAGGTGCCCCAGTAATCCGTCTATCGTGAGGGCGCAAGTTGAATCTACACTGGCATCGCTTGGGTGAATCGGAATTCCTCATTGCTCTTCACAATAGCCGCTCAACAAAGTCACAAAGATTCTATATAGATTTGTTTGATCTTTTCGTTTGGATTTGCACCGTATTTTAACGCCGGTAAGGAAATAAGTTACGAAAAAAGAAAATAAAAAGAACCGCACGGGATTCTCTTCTGTCGTAGGCTCATTTCTGGGGCATCTCCAAGCTCCATCCAGCTACGGCTACAGTGAAACTCAACCGATGTTCACTGCGTGCTCAGTGCTGGAAGGCTACCGATGGTCCTATATCTATCAGCGCCTTAAGTAACGAAACGTCACAGAAAAGAACGCCACTCTCCGAAGAGTAGACTTTCCACACAACACTGGTCAACTTGAGGGAACATCGCCTCTCTCCGGTAGCGCTGGGGCCGGGCTTCTTCCAATCCATCTTCTGGTCGATACTTGAGTACCTTCTACGTAGACTCCTGGTTGTCGTCGCAGAAACGTTCGTCCTCCTGCTTATTACGTCGAAATACGGTGAGACACCATTTTAGGGCCTATATTCCCAATCGACTCCGTTCGACCTGGCTGGAACTACTACAACGGCCCCTTGAACTCTATTTCAATTTCGAACTTCAACCATATGATCAAATGATTTGCGAGTACCGTACCGAATTGCACAGTAATTTTATGTCTGTTGTCAAATCCCTTGTTTTAGACTAATTGGCCCCCATTAGGACTGGCTTAGGTTGTCCATTGGGAATTGTTATTTCGCAAGATTAATCGTTGCTTTGGGAGAGTCATCCAACAATTTTAGTGAAGTTATGTCTAAAAATAACTAAAATCCGTTCGCGTAAATCTGCATTATGACGTTTGTCTTTGGTTAAACTGACAAAACACATTGCACGTCGGTTCAATTTACCTCTCGCATGCCATTTGCTGTGTGCGTGAAATCGTTATTTGGCAGCACATATATGGCATCGAGTGTTCCATTTCCGCGAAATGGCGAAGTTCTATGCAGCTCCTGCTAGTCCTACCCTTGTGAGTAACTGAAACTGAGCGAGTGTGAACTGAAAGACAACATACGTGCAGTGACTGATTTGGGGTGAACTATATTTTGCTCACGATTTTGTAACGTTAAGCGTAGGGCTATAGTTTTGGCCGTAACTGTGTACTGCAGTCAGTGTTGTAGCCTACGTTGTTGTAGTCTAGGCTGACAACAGCCTGTATTGGTTAATGGCTGTACATGTACGTTGTGAAGATATTGTAACTTCGTTGATTGTTTGCTCAGCGTTTATTACTCATCTCTCGTAGCAACTTTCGTGGCATGGGATGAGTAAGTTCTATACTTTCTGGTAGCTCGATTCCCCCCCCCCTCCGCACTGCTATTAGAAATTTGGTGTCTCCACTGCCCATTGAAAATCCATGTACTATGGCAGAGCCCGGGGAAGGGGACACAGTCGAAAAGACCATTCGGTCTAGCACTAGGGAGGAACACTTCACAGAACGGGGCCTAGAGTTTGAAATCACTAAAACTCGGGAATCTTTAAAACACAAGATTTCTTCATGGCGACGCCTTGCCAGTGGTATAGAGAATCCATTGTCTAAACCATGCGGCATTGCTCTCCTAAAACAAGAGCGCAGCTAGTTGGACAGTGTTTTTTTCCATGATAAGGGAAGCCAACGAGGCATATATTAAGTTAATGTCAGCGGCTGATGGGCCAGTAGAGTATTCTCAGTTCCAGGAAGTTGTTATCGAGCATAATCAATTGCTTAGTCGTATAGCCGAGCAGTTAAGAATGATGGAAGAGTGTATCTTCCTCTCGCCAGAGCCATAGATCCAATTCCAGTAGGAGTTCAGTTTCAAGAAGGCAGAAATAGTTGCCGAGGCAGCTGCATTAAGGCTAACTGAAGTATGTAGATCAGAAGACAAAACGAAGGGTGGAATTGGAGAAACTGCAACTGCAGAAGGATATCGAAATTGCTGAACAGAGAGTGGGTTTTGGGGAAGTTGCAAATGCAGAAGGATATTGAAATTGCTGAAGCTAAAATTGAAGCTATCACTCAAATAGAGCGAGAGTCGGCATCGGTCGATTCGGCATTGTCTAATTTGCCTGATAGTAGAGCTCAAATGATACAAGATTACGTAGCATCTCATTCGAACACTTCAGGAGATCGTAAAAATATCAACCCCCTGTGACTTTAATAGCAACCCAATTTCTTCTCATGCATTCGGGACGGATTGTATCCTACCGTACATAGGTCTGCTAGACCTGATGCTCAGCGTAAGCTGTCTCCGCCTGATGCTCAGCGTACGGCTTAGCCAGATGCTCCGCGTATACATGCCTTCACATGCCTTTGGGACGGGATCGTATCCGCCGTACATATGTCTGCTAGGCCTGATGCTCGCGTAGCAGCGCAAGCTGATCAAGTGCGACTGTATCGTCTTCCACCCCCAGAGCCTGGTGTTTTCTGTGGTATAAAAAGTATCCTGGGTGGAAATGCGCCTTTAATAGTCTGCTCGATCATAACGTTGACCTACAAAAATACCTACATAAGAAAAGGGTTGTGCTATGGGTCTCTGAAACGAGGCCATCGCATTCAAACATGTCGCAAGAATATAATTTGCAAGGTTTGTAAGAAGAATCATCCGTTCTGCATGACGATACGATTGCAAATCCTGCACGGAGTTCTGAACCAAAATTTGTGGATAAAGGTATCCAAGCAGATATCCCGATCAGTACTTCAAGTATTTCCCATCTCAGTGGTATTACGGAGACTTGCAAACACTTCTTGATAATAACAGTTGGCTCTCTCATCGGAATTCTCCCCAAAACGGGATCCTGACGTAGGCGTTGTTGGATACACAGTCCGACACTTCCTTCGTTATTGATGGTGTGTCAGAAAACCTAGGGGATACTTGGCACAGAAATCAAATTGTCACTCTCAACAATGGCATCACGAAACTACATTATCAATACGAAGAGGTTTGACGGTCTTGTAATACATGGGTATGATCATGCAGTCAAAATTGGCTTCCGCAACCTTTTCAGGGACCTTGATTCCTGCTGACAAGTCGCATGTTCCGACCCCAGAAGTGGCTTCGCAATGGCCTCACTTGCAAAGAATTGCCCCAGATTTGCTACCCTTGCAGACTTGTGAGAAAGGGGTTGTTAAATGGTTAACATTGTCCGAAAGCATTGATGCCTAGGAGATCATTCTTCCCATCGGGGATGGTCCTTATGGGCAAAAAACCGATATCGGGTGGGGTATCGTTGGAATTGTTGACCCTACCCAAATTGAGAATGGGGAATGTGACCCAAAAGGATTCAGTCATCGAATTCTTACCTACAATGTCCTATTTGTTCCAGCTCAGAGTGCATGCAAGGAAATATTTGTAAACCAAAAAGTCAAGGTCTGTTTTCGCTCCTCCATCAAAGAGGTAGATCCAACCCATGTGGAGAGAATGCTGGAATGAGATTTTCCCGAACGTCACATTGACGTAGATGCTTATTCGCAAGACGATATCAAATTTCTTGCCAAGTCGAAGAATGAAACACATCAACTTGCAGATGGGCATTACGAGATGCCATTGCCCTTTAGAGAATCGGATCCTTCACTCCCTAATAATAGGAATTTGGCAGTTCATAGTCTAAAGTGCCTTGAAAGACGTTCAAGGGTCTGATCCGACATACCAAACTCAGTATGGAACTTTCATGAGGGACATGTTGAGTAAGTGTGAATACAAGGGTAGATCATGCAGTTAAAATTGAGCTTCTGCCAACCTTTTCAATGACCTTGATTCCTGCTAACGAGTCGCATGTTCCGACCCCAGAAGTGGCTTCGCAATGGCCTCACTTGCAAAGAATTGCCCCAGATTTGCTACCCTTGCAGACTTGTGAGAAAGGGGTTGTTAAATGGTTAACATTGTCCGAAAGCATTGATGCCTAGGGAGGTCATTTTCCCAGCGAGGATGTCCTCATGGACAAAAAACCGATATCGAGTGGGGTATCGTTGGAATTGTTGACCCTACCCAAATTGAGAATGGGGAATGTGACCCAAAAGGATTCAGTCATCGAATTCTTACCTACAATGTCCTATTTGTTCCAGCTCAGAGTGCATGCAAGGAAATATTTGTAAACCAAAAAGTCAAGGTCTGTTTTCGCTCCTCCATCAAAGAGGTAGATCCAACCCATGTGATGAAAATGCTGGAATGAGATTCTCCCGAACGTCACACTGACGTAGGGCTTAGTCGGACAAGACGATATCAAATTTCTTGCCAAGTCGAAGAATGAAACACATTAACTTGCAGATGGGCATTACGAGATGCCATTGCCCTTGAGAGAATCGGATCCTTCACCTCCCTAATAACAGGAATTTGGCAAGTCGTAGTGTAAAGTGCCTTGAAAGACGTTCAAGGGTCTGATCCGACATACAAAACTCAGTATGGAACTTTCATGAGGGACATGTTGAGTAAGGGGCATGCCGAGGTGATCCCAGAAGCCGAGATCAAAGGCATCGAGGGTAACGCGAACTACATCCCCACTATGGGGTCTATCACCCCAAGGAAACCCAATAAGTTGAGAGTGTTTTTTCCTGTAGCGCCACGGTACCTGGCCAATGTTTTTAACCGGTCTGTTGCAGGGGCCTAACTTGACTAATTCTATCATAGGAGTGCTGTGTCGTTTCAGGCAGGAGCGCATATGCTTTCTTTGCGACATAGAAGCCATGTTTCACCAATGTAGGGTCAACCCCGAGCTTAGAGATTTCCTTAGATTCTTCTGGTGGAAAGATGGAGACCTGCACTCCAAACCAGTAGAGAATGAATGAAGGTTCACCTTTTCGATGCCACATCCTCTCCCGGTGTCGCGAATTTCGGTCTCCAACAAAGTGCTCGTGATTATGGAAACGAATACGGGCACGATGTCACGGATTTCATCATTATCAATTTTTATGTAGATGCTGGGTGAAGTCTCCACGTAGCGATCGCAGTGGACTGATCCAACCGGACCACGACATCTGTCAGAGAGTAGGTCTCCGGCTAACAAGTTCGTTTCCAATTCCCGGGAATGATGGAGTCCCTTCCCGCTATTGATCACTCTAATGTTAGAGACAACAACCTCCCACATGACGTTCGGTGCATCGAGCGAGCCTTTGGGTGTATTGGAGTGTAGAGTCTGATGCACTTCAGTTTCGTATTTCCCTTCCCGACAAGCCACTAACTCGTAGGGGTATATAGTCCACAGAAAATTCGATCTACGATCCCCTTGGCCTTATCTCCCCTGTAGTTCTGGTGGGTTAGCAGATATTGCAAGAGTTGTGCAGTGGAACATGTAGAAAGTAGATAGTCCGCTCCCCGACAATCTAAAGCCCCGCTGGGAACAATAGTTATGCGCTTTGCCCCATTTGGAAAATTTGGAGATCCAAAGATGCTATAAACCTGCAGATTTTGGCATCTAAAGTCTGTGCAGTTGCACCATTTCTCGCACGCCAGTACGACTGGTTATGGGCAGTGTTCCTACTTGCGCCTCGTGAATGCAGAAGGCAAAATCCATTGCTCACTAGTAATGGGGAAGGCTAGGGTAGTCCCATTAAAACCTGTTACCGCATCGTTCGGAGCTAACTGCAACACTGTTGCCTGTCAAGATAGTGGTATTGGGCTACATTTCCAATGGGGCCAGAAAGTTTGAGGTATTCGTTGCCAATCGTGTGTGCCAGATACGAGATCGTTTGACTCCTGAACAATAGAGTTATGTTAATACTGCTGTAAATCCGGCATATGCGGCGTCCTCGTGGGCTTTCTGCCAGGAATTGGTTAACTATGCGATTGGTTCAATGGGCCAAGAATGTTGTGGGAAGAGGAAATTCCTAAAGCCGATCGTAAGCAAGAGATAGCTGCAGACGATCCAGAGTTCGTTGAGGCACGTCAGATGATCTCCTTGAAGCTGAATGGAAATTGTCAAGTTTGTTCAAAATGTTTCCTTCCACGAGGAAATAGCATGCCTTATGAAAGGTACCGTTGTGAAGCACTCTAGTCCATTGCGCTCCCTCGACCCCTTTCTCGATGAAAGAGGGATTTTAAGAGTGGGCGGCCGTATAGAACAGGCTAGTGAGGATCATGCTTTTAAGCACCCTGTTATCCTCCCACGTAAGCATTACGTCACCAACTTGTTGATTTCATTCACACCAGAAAGTTCATCACCAAGGGCGGAGTATGACGACAAATGAAATCAGGGCCAGTGGGTATTGGATAGTTGGGTGTAGTTCAGTTGTCAAAGGTTTCATAAATAGATGTGGGACAGCCAGAATAGCTGAGGGTAGCGCCTATGGGCAGAAGATGGCTGATCTACCTAGGGATCGGTTGGAACTCTCTCCCCCTTTCACGCGTTGCGCAGTCGACTACTTTGGACCAATTTATGTTAAGGGGCCGCAAGGAGGTTAAGCGCTATGGAGCGCTTTTCACTTGGTTGGCATCAAGGGCCATCCACGTAGAGTTGGCAAACTCCCTAACTACAGATTCCTATCTGAGCGTGCTAAGGCGTTTCCTAGCAATTCGCGGTCCTATCAAGCAGTTGCGCTCAGATCAAGGGACCCATTTTGTTGGCGCGATCAATGAATTGCGCAGGCTGCGGCTGAACTGGACAAGCCTAGGATGAAGCAGTTTCTATTACAAGCAAAATGCGACCTTATTGACTACAAGCTGAACGTGCCAGATGCTAATCATATAGGCGGCGTATGGGAAAGGCAGATCCGTACGGTACGAAACATCCTGATCCATATGGTTCATAACTTTAGTTCTCGATTAGACGATGACAGTTTGAGGACCTTTTTTTATGAGGCGGCTGCTATTGTTAACAGTCGTTCCCTCACTTCGGATACACTGAATGATCCGAGGTCATCTAACCCGCTCACCCCCAATCATTTGTTGACTCAGAAGTCCGAAGTACTCATGTCTCCTCCTGGGGTGTTCGAATCCGCTGACATATATAGTCGTAAGCGCTGGCGAAGGATTCAATACTTGGCCAACGAATTTTGGAAACGATGGAGAAAATGAGTACCTGAGTAGTCTCCAACCTAGACAGAAGTGGACGTCACCTAAGCAAAATATGCATGTCGGTGATATCGTAATTGTTGTCGACGACAACTCCCCTAGGAACAATTGGAAATTGGCTAGAATTAGTAAGACGTACGCCGATACGGATGGTCGGGTACGTAAGGTAGAGTTGAATATGAGTTCGAACCTAGATAAGAAGGGTAGACGTACCGGTCCTGTTGTAATCTTGGAACGTCCTGCCCATAAATTGATTCGTCTTCTCGAACGCACAGAGAGTGTAGAGTGAACAAGTAGGGACCGTGATGAGGGCCCTCCACTTGTCTCCACTTTTTTAGATGTTTTGGGGTTTTTAAAAATATTATGGCAGTGACCCAGCAGGGGCCATTTCAGGGTTTAGTTGCGATTAGTAATTTAGTAGTTCTATGTGACATTTTCAGTTGATCGATGTTTGATGTTGCCTCATTGAACATTATCATGGTTACGTCCTTGGTGTTGAAATTATAGGACATGTATGACATTAATAAAAAGAAAAAAGATAGATATTGCAATCAAGTGTTAGGAGATAGCAGTAACTTGTTTTCATAGGTGTGTATAATGTTAGACTCGAAGAACGACATGAGCAAGCCTGATGATTATCGACTCTCAGAATTAGAAGTAAAAGCGATTTAAGTTATTAGACATCAGAATAGTTCCTTTAGAAATGATAGATTTATATCTCCAAGTGGAGTCGTTGAGAATTTATTTAGAGACGCGTGTGTTTTGCGAAGTGATTCGTATTCAGAGATACATTGGTGAAAATGATTAATCATTTTGAGGGGCCATGTAACGGTCGAATCACTATTTTTCAGCACTGCGAGGATCATTCTCTGCGACTCGACTTTCCCTTTAAGGTGCCCCAGTAATCCGTCTATTGTGAGGCGCAAGTTGAATCTACGCTGGCGTCGCTTGGGTGGATCGGAACTTCTCCTTGCTCTTCACAATAACCGCTCAACAAAGGCACAAAGATTTTATATAGATGTGGCCTGTACCTGGCCACGTCAGTGGTCCCTTCATACTCGGCCATACTGGATCCGGAGTTCTGACAGCCTTGTACTGCTCCGACTATACATATATTCCTGTACTTTATCAAAGCCATGCTGTGCTGGATGTCATCGTTGATAGTATGCCTACAGAGATCGACTGAGGTACGTTAATTATTAGTTCAGCACCAGTACCAGTAGGTTTGGGATAGGATTTTACAGACTAGAATTTTGACTGTTGTTTGTTTGGATTTGAAGTTTATCGAATTGCAACCAGATACAGAATATAATTTTGTATCAGATTTCCACTAGTTAATAATAAGTTGTGCAATAATGGCAGGTGTCAGTGGAATATTTAGGTTGATCGTTATCCCTTCTAGGCTAGACTTGTAATGTGACCCTAAGCGAGTAATTAGAGTATTAGAATATATGTCGATTGTCTGTTCGTGCGAATAGTATGGTGGTGGGTTTAGTGTGTATGTGCAATTGTAGTCTCTGTATTATATTTTGTATTGAATTGTATATTTTGTATTTTAAACTCCGAGGTTAACGTTTCACGAAGGAAGGAAAGAAGTTAAGAAGAAAGAAAATAAAAAGAACTGCACGAGATGCTCCTTCTGTCGAGCTCATTTTTGGGCAGCTCCAAGCTCCATTCAGCTACGGCTACACCCAGTCTGGGTAATATTCGACCCATTTTTAGTACCCAGGCTTGGTGAATGTTTACTGACATTCAGGTTACATAGGCCAACCCTGGGAACACACCTATCAATCATGAGTTTGGCCCATCCAGATGGGGTCGAGTTATCGTGTTTACAGGCCAAAATTGGCCGAAATATCAATTATTCAAAAATATCAATTTCTCTAAAAGTTTCAAAACAAACATTTGTTCCTCCCTCTTAAAAATGTATGAACTTCGTCCACCCAGGCCTGGTTGACTTATCGTGTTTACAAAAAACTATAATAGCCTGAATTATCCATTTTAAAATTTCCAAGAAGCTGAACACACAATTCCAGCTTGATCGGATTATTTAAAACGTTCTGAGCTCTGTCCATCTAAACCCGGTAACGGTATCGTAATCACGAGCTGAAATAAACCTAAAGAAAAAATACTCACATTCTAGTCGGATTCATTTCTGGAACCCAAATGACATTTCATCGGACTCCAATAACAATACGGTAGGGTTTATGTACTCACCATGGGTTACATACATACCACGTATCAGCCTCGTCCACCCAGTCATGGCTGACGTAACGTGGGATTACATAAGTAGGCTACCGATTCGCATTATTACGTTGTTATAGAAACAGATATTATATATATATATATATCGATTTGAATGTCGCAGCTCATGTATGCAGGCGTTGAACGACATTATGTGGAAGATATCCCATAGTATCCACAAGGAGCAATGCGGTATCATTGTAACATCCGTACAGGTGGTATGATGCCTACGCAGTGTTCGTTCCTTTCTATTTGATGTATGGTGTATACAGACTGAGAATGGCCAGCTGGTGCGACGTATGAAATAGAGCTGGAGGGACAAATGAAAGCTGATGCGATCATCATGAAGCTCATACGCTGCAACAGACGTGCTGCGACGACTTTTTGGTCGTTTGGCGTTTTCATATATCGGCGCACAGATTGCAACGTCAGGCAGCCATATGTGGAATATACTACGTGCAAACGGCAACAGGTTCATGTATATACATAACATAACTACATAACTGGACAAGACTGGTCCCACTTGCCAAATGGGGCCATAATTTCACAACGCCACTCCACTGATCTTAACCCAATTATTCTCTCCTCCTTTCCAAATTTCCATTTTTGAAATTTCACAGCCCGCTGGTTCTCCCAGGGCCAGAATTGGTGGCCATATTAATTGCCTCGCAATGTCACTGTATCTTCGTTTACCAGATTATATGAAAACAGGTATGAAGAGAAATTATGGACAAGTGAAGGTACAAAATTAATCTCACCCGGGGACAAGAATAGGTCTCGTATAGGGAACAATTCAGGCATCACCAATCACCTGGTGGAGAATTTCTATGACATGATATCCAAATAACAGTTCCATTAGGTGACCTCCCTGGAATCGCTCCCTACCAACATTCCTGTCAGGGGAATGCACATGGGGATCATACGCAAATGATGCGGATTGTTCAACAACTAAAACAGTTTTATGGGGTTCTTGCGGCAATATTTTTAAGGAAGATAATCATCAAGTCGCCATTCAAGTGGAGCTCACCACAGCTCGTGCGGAGCGAACAGGATTTTTTTTTCTCGAAAATAAGGACCTCAGATAGCTGGATAAGGTATCATATGTAACGCCCCCTCGCGGGTGACAAGGACCAACCCTGGCCGAGCGGAAATGGGGTTCGATAGGATAGTGGTCGGCCCCTATGTCAGGACTTACGCGGAGGTAAAGAGGAGCCTAAATATTCCAGGACATAAGAAGAACAATAACAGTGAAATGCACGTGCATATAAAAGATAATTTTCCAACCCGCTGCCCACCTTGGGGTAGTTTTGATTAACAAGCCAATGCAATAAATTATGGGCCATGCAGTAGCCTCGACATTCAATGGATTATAGAAGGTAGCGATTGGCAATCAATACGGATAATTGGATAAATAGAGATTCAATAGGATACTTTGACTGACGTAAGAACTACAGCCTTAGTAAGGGATTCCACTACCTTCCAATCCGACAAGAAAATTGGATTGACCACAGGCTTATGACCACCTAAACATGCAATTATAGTATAGCGTGTAGCACGACGCACAAGTGTACATGCCACATGAGTGCTCAACATGGTAATCCAACAACAAATAATGTGTACGGTAGCAAAAGCCAAGCCGGCCAATGACAAATTTATGAAGTGCAATAGACTGTATGCTTGGGGTTCCTACTAACCTATAGCTGCAGCATGATATATAATGATCCTACCTGTGGAGTCAGCAGGGCCTAATCTTCAAATACGAATCCAAAACCTAGCAATGTCTACAGGGAGTCGGCGCAGGAGAATACCTGCTACGTGTAATACAGTAACAGTCCATACCGTCTGCACCACTACAGGGCAGGGGACGGGGAAGAGTACAGACGCCCAAAGACAAAACTATGCCACACCATTGCCAGAAATTGGACTCGGACTTGCAGAACAACTTACAAACTAAATAGGCTATATAACTTACAATACAAAATGGCCGACAGACTCCACTGGGCAGCGGAACGTTACACAAAACATGAACTATAAATTCCTAATTTGAATATGTCCAATAAGGTAACATGCTAGAACTTCCACATTTGGGGTGTGGGGCTTCGATTTGTCCTCTTTCCACCTGTGCTAGTTTAAAGAAAATCTGTTACATGGCCTTTAGAGACTGTGATCTAGGATCAATTGTCTCTGTAATCAGGACATGACACAATTAACGGATAACGCTGGGTTCTGTAGTCCAGTAGACTGGATTGGTTGACAAAAATCCATCGATCCTTTGACACATCTTATATATACAGGTAGGGTTCACCGTTGAACGTTTGTTCTCTTTGTCCAACCGTTGGCTCTCCTGAACTCACGGGGTACGCGTGGTACTGTAGCCAAATATAGGCAATGTATAGGCCTACACCTCCTCCAATTGTAGTTTGCACTTAACTCAGATAATTTATCGGCACCGTACAATACACTCTGATTGATTTTTCATTGATTCAGTGTGTAATTTCTTTACCAGTTTGTTATCTTTCTCCATGCTGACAGGCTAAACTGAGAATTGTTACTGTTAAACCAGGACATACTTTTATGGACATAATTTAATTTTCATTATCGAAATTACTGAACTGCTAGAAATATCAGTCTGTCGTATTTACATCTGGTACTTGATAACAATTGGTAGGTTGCATAACATGTGACACATCATGTATTGGCCCGGATCTGTCACCTGTGTGGATTGTAGGAACATACGTCGTATCATCACGGATTCTGGGTTTGGAAAAAAATCTTCCTTATCCCTCTGTGTTTAGTGACGGTATCAGAAGTATGAAAAGTACGTTAATTGAGTTTGTTTCAGAGTGAATATTTCATATATTTGTCATGTTTCATCTCCCATTACTGCCTAAGCCTGGGCATAAGCTTATGTCGACGGTTCATGCAACGCTTCCGCAGAACTGGTACACGCAACTTCTATATTACTCGATCTTGACTATACCACCAATAAGAACCATCATTTCTGTGAATGGGGTTTTTCCATTTCATTTTTCGGATAATGAGGATTTTACTGCTACCTTTTTTTTTCTGCTAAACTGGGACTCCCATGACTTAAATATTTAGAATCTCTCGGAGATTTTGATGATGGTCAACTCTAATCAGCAGGTCAGTGATTTACACATATTTTTTTCATTACATCATAACTTTGCTGTTGTCGGATTTACCGGAACGTGGTTGAGTGATAACATTTAACCCCCGCCCCCCTTATTATACACTCTCTTTGTATGAACCATGGTTACTAAGATAGGGGTGATTGGGGGTATTTATACGTAACGACATGATTTATCCTTCTTGAACAACTCTGTTGAAAGCCTATTAATGGAAATAATTTTCCATGGACACCAAACGAAATGTAATTGTAGGGGTTATATATCGGCCTTCAAGTGGGGACATTACACAATTCAATGGAAATGTTTTCTACTAGGGAAATGCTGATGAAAAGGAATTTGTTTCCTGTTTGGGAGCCCTGACCTAGACCTGTTAGTAGGAGAACTTTTTAAACTTAATATCATCTCATTGTTCTCTTCCCAACAATTACTGAAGCTACTCGCATAACGGACAAATCCGCTCGTTCTCATTGACATGTGATTACTAATATTGCACTCCATAACGATATAGTTATTATGGTTTCATCGGGGGAACTTATCACTGATCTCATGATCATTACCCTATTTATTGAAGACCTCTCTCAAGCCCATTTCATCCTAAGCATCCACAACGACGAGTACGTAATTACTCGAGAACAAATACTGCACGTTTTTCGCAAAACAAATTGGTTTGATGTTCTTGTTGATGCTAAGTTTATCACAACCTTTACTGGTATCTCCGATGAGTGTTTCCAATGGATACAGTTAAAGCAGAAGTCGTGGTTCACTCATGGAATATTCAATTGAATTAGGACGAAGAAGGGAAAAAAAATACTTAAAAATCCAACAGATGAGCTCAAGCCAACTTACTCTAAGTTTCGTAACAGATTGAATCATGTTCTTCGAATTGCAAAGCGGATTGACTATCTTGACAACAATAATCAATACGATATCGGGGGGACGTGATTATTATGATTATCTTATTATTTTTCTGATATTTTGGAAGAGGTAAATGTAACAACTGTCTGCCAGACTCTTTTGCTCTCTCAAACAACGGCTCAGCGAATTCTAATTCTAAATAAGCTGCTTCTAACCATTGATTATTTCTCTTGTCAATCTCGGCTCATCATTAGCAGGAAAAAACTGCTAATAATTATACGGATAATGCGAACCCCAATTCATTCTTCATACCCTACTACTGAAAAATATATCGCTAGTCTTGCATCAAAGTCACTGAATCCACGTAATTCTGCTGGACCCGACAACATCATTGTCAAACAAGTTTTGCCTCACATTTCGAAACCTTTAAAAAGTATTCTTCTTACTTCTCCTGGATAGTTGTCCAAAAATATGGGCTCCCGACGAAGTATAGATTGGTATATGGCAGGATTTGACACACACATATTGTTTCACTGCAACAATCCTAAGGAACTGGAAACACTGGTCTCCGGAGAGCTTGATAAATGTTCAATGACTGGTTTGAGGATAATAAGTTATCCCTGATTAAAACAAATGATATGGTTTTCAGTGCGAATAAACCCTTCTCATGTATCAATATGAATTGTAAGCCAGTCGAGAGAGTTGTGAGCACCAAATTTCTGAGAATTCGTATTGACTCTTGTTTAACATGGTGTGATCACATTCTAATCTAGTTATCTATCCAAGCTCCAGGGTCTACAAAAGCCCAGTGGCGTAGCTACGGGGGTGGCGTGGCCCCAGGCGCCCCCCACTGACATTTTTGGTGTCCCTGTTTTTTTCACATATGAAAAAAAAACACAAATCCTCTTACAATACGAGTCATGTTGCGCATGTGAACACGAAGAGGGCAAATTTTGACACCAGTATTCTGAAAAAATCTCGCGCTAAACGCTTTTCTTCCAGGAAGGTACCCCAAACCAGACCAAAGATAATAGGGTTCTTCATCGGACCGACTGTTCTGGACTTATCATGTTTACAACTATTTCAGACTTTGACCTCACACCTTATGACCTCTGGTGACCTCAGATGACCGTTGACCTGACCCCAAAACGATAGGGACCATGAATTAATTATGGGGAACACATACCAAGTATGAGCTTAATCCATGCAGGTGGGGTCGAGTCAGTTTGTTTACAAGCCAAAATCGGCCAAAACATCAATTTTTGACAAATTCCTAATTTCTCCCAAAAAGGTCCCCCAAACAACATGTTCTTGGACTTATCATGTTTACAACTATTTCAGACTTTGACCTCTGGTGACCTTTGACCAGACCCCAAAACAATAGGGATCATGTACTCATCAATGGGGGAACACACACCCTATCAAGTATGAGCTCAATCGATCCGGATGGGGTCGAGTATGGTGTTAACAAGCAAAGCGTCACACACATACACACACACACGAGGAATGAAAAATGCATGAAATTTACTCTGGGTCGTCTTCAATTAATATCGAAAAAAAGGTTCTCCTTCAATCCCTATCGTTGCATAAGACTTGGTGTGTTGCTCCTTGGTTGGACTGTCGATTTCCTGCAAGGAGACCAGTTAGTTAAACAAACAAAACAATATACAAGTCGCTATCTTGATCATTGTCGGAGAACTCACGACTGATTTTGAAGGACTCGGTTTCTGACTCGAACTCGGCTTTGATGACCCAGACTCGGACTCGGGACTCGGCTGTTAGGAAACTCGGAATTCGGTCCGAGTCTAGGTTCAAGACCGCTCGGAAAATTCACAGTAAAATAACGAAACTTTGGAGGAAGAATACTGCAGCAGTCCTGACATCGACATTGATAATCATAAAAGCGATGTCGATGTCATCAGAATTCGCTCATTTCAAATTTGAAGAAAGTCAAGACTCCAGTGCGTTTGACTGGCTGACTGCATTTGCTGAAGCGGCTGTCAGCAGAAGTGGCTTCTCGTGAGACTGAAATAAACAATTGTTATCAATTTTAGGAATGCTGCTCACTGTTCCATAAGACACGGGAAGTACTGTTTACTGCAATCTAGTGGGTCTGGAAAACGATCGCCAACACAAATCGACACCCCTGGCATTCAGTATAGCGACATAACGAATTGGGTCACCTAGAAAAAAAATGTTTTGTTCTTCCTGTGACGAATAAAGTGACCCGCATGTTCGTTCCGTCCACATCCGTAGCGGCTAATATTTCGAGGTTCAAATTACACACAGTAAGTAGGATGGGCCACAGGAATTCTCTTTAATGTTTTTCTTATCTGTAACCGCTGTCACTCATTCACCACCTCAGGCAACGGTCTCTCAAACCGCTGTCACTCATTCACCACCTCAGGCAACGGTCTCTCAAACCGATGTCACTCATTCACCACCTCGGGCAACGGTCTCTCAAACCGCTGTCACTCATTCACCACCTCAGGCAACAGTCCCTCAAACCACTGTCACTCATTCACCACTTCGAGCAACGGTCCCTCAGTAATCCGCAATACGCATTCAGGTATACATCAGCATTTCTGTAAGAGACCGTCATTTTTGTTATGCACGATTCTAGGATTGCGGAATATATGCAAATTATCCCGTTTCATTATTACGTTTCGTTTCAAGTAAAAGATGTTAGCATTTCGGGAATAGGCTAACGCTATCTTTCCTCCCCATGGTACCTTCTTGGTCGTTCCTCTCCTGCAGACATGGTTTTTCTGCTACTGGTACCAGCGCATAGTTCCCATTTGATTTCAATGCCTCCGGGTCTCTTACTGACTGCAGAACTGACTAGCCGGGAAATGACAACGCACCTAGCACAGTAATCGTTGATACAATCGGCGACCTACTATTGGAAAGTTTAAACTGCTCGAGTGTTGCCCTGAATTAGCTTTGTCTAGGCGAGTAACTGTGATATACTTTGAACCCAGTCACACTCACGACGCTTACATTTTTTCTTCAGATTTTCCGTTGTATATCGACTGGGCAAAAACACAAGTATTCACTATATCACTAGGTGGTTGCTCGTCGATTTCGTGAGGAATGTGCCAATCCATTATTAGGATCTCCCAATCGTATTTTTCGAGCCCATTTCTCAAAGGATACGATCAACTGTTTGTTTGGGTTGAATTATGATCACTGCGGCGCCCAATTTCTCGCAGCATCATGTAGCTTAGGTAACCGTGGAAAGAGCTGTTCGCTGTGTGTCCTGATTCTTTTGGTGTATCGATGGCCTTTCTCGAGTTATTTTTTGTAGGAATAATTACATTCATGATCACTGCTCCACGGTGTCTAAATTGACGCTGCATCATCTATCTTGCTGGAGTGTGGTAATGAAAAGTGTCTGTTTACTACTTCTGCTTGCTGTTTCAAAAGTAATGCAAGAAAGATATCTTCTATTCCACTGTTCACTGAGCCCCCAGCCAAAAAATCAACTGATTCAGTTATACTCTAATTGTGTCTGCTTATTTAAGGTATATCCCCCTCTGTGTTCCGTTCCTTGATGAAGGCGGAGAGAATACATATATGTTTCCATGTGACGCTCATTGTGTTGAGTCAACAATGGATATCTGTCAATCGGAGGAAAATAGACTTCATGTACAACGGAGCATCTTCTGTTTCTCGTCTGACAGAATCAACCGTTCTGCGTGACATGTCTTGGGAATCGCTTTCTAGGTAAACGTGACCTACGGTTGAGGATGACACATACGTGTGCACATTCCCGGAGGTTTGGGCATTTGTGTGTATCCTTTCCACTCCGTCAATCGTCGAAGAACACATCAAAAATGCATTCTCGTCTACTGATTTCTCCTCCAATATTTCGCTTGCAGTCCGGAGTGTACCTCACAATCCACCGAGAATTGCAGCCCTCCGTCATGTCTGCCCACAACACGTGAAGAAAACCACTGACAATGCAGACACTGGCGATAGCTAAGTAGCGCTTGACTAGCCTTATGGTTTGAGGATCTTCCGGAACGATACGATCTTCGTCTTTGCTTCATCAACCGGGCAATGAACCTCGTCTATTCTTCTTGTCACAAATTAATAGACAGCTTATGTTGGACTACCATGTCTCCTACATAATGGATGACTTCCGGCAGATTTATAGTCTGGAGAGGATTTTAACTTTTGTCGATCACTAATACATCGCCACCACTTTCATGGTGGTATTTGGTCCCCACGAGAATTTGACATTTGCCTTGTCGACAGCAATGCTGGATAGATACCGATTTCTGGCCATATTCTCAAAACGTCCATCATATTACGGAATTCGTAGGTTACGTCGGTGAAGTCATAGACTCCGACTTATCCTGACTGGCACCGCAGTGGCGACATGCTTTCGCTTCTGAGGAGAAAATACCGAAGCGTATTTCAGTCCACGTTGACCTTGGGTCACCCGGTAGCATAGGCTCGTGAAATACACGACCCACTAGACTATCAATAGCAACGATTGAATGAATACTCGGGATTCGCTTTTCCTGTGAGTACAATGGTACCCTGGTTGTCACTGGCTATTCCGAACACCCCCCTTTCCAATTCCACTGGCATTTATCATGTCAATTGTTACAGAACTTCCGATGCAGCAGCTTACCATCCTGCTCATGAGGTTGCTTTAGATGTGTTCTAGATGGTGGTTTCGGACACACTCAGCACAGATGGGTTTATCCCCACAAGTAAAACAGATGCCGTTCCACGCTCAGGTCTTAGTGTGTCGATGACCATCTATTGGCAAACCAGGATTTTTGACGATGGTTACGATATAAGTTTTCTCTGGGTACAAAGTAGCTTGGCGAAGACCTCTCGTTGCATAGATTCTATTATTTTCGCGATCAAGGAATCGTTTGAACCCGTCAAATCCCTCTTTGGTACAACGTATTTATGTTTTACATGTTAAACATTAAAAAAAAGAGTTCGAAGGCTGGCTTCGATATGAGGATATTTTTCTAGATGGCATTTCTTGCAGAAGCGATGTAGACAGTCTGGCAAGAGTTCGGCTCCCGAAGACGCTTGGAACAGAGAGGACATGGAAACCATGTGTTCTTTGGTCTCAAACCGAGTGGCCCAGACGTCATAGTTACGAAAAACGGAGGAAAATGTTAACACATCATTATATCACTTTCCAGAAAGGTTGAGAAAAACGAAGTCGTGGCTTGAGCAGGCAATATGACTCATACAAGTATGGATGGACTGGAATTCATCGTCGAACACGAAAATTCTTCGAAGAGTAGAACTCTAACGAAAAAAAAAACAGCCCCAATTCCAAAATCTGTACAAATGCACTATGTCGTAAATCGAAAATTCACGAAATTCCATCAAGAAGACGTCAAAACATTGGCTGAATATTTGAGTCCCAGGGTTTCTCACAACTACAGCGTACTACGTGCATTATGCAGGAATGTTGCTGGTTACCAGAAGAAAACAAAAACAAAAACAACAACGACACAACAAAAAAAAAACCAATACATCGAATAGCAAAAAGATTGACATGTGATACGTCTGTTCTAATCGAACTCGTGGCGATTGGGGGAAAAACCAGGATAACCGCCCATATGAAATTGGGGGTACCGCAGGGCAGCCAAGTATAGCGAGAACTTATGCTGAAACACTAGCTGCAACAGTACTGTGTCAATTTTATGAAGCTACTCGTTGTCTAAATGTAGGGAATATTATTTCAAAGTAACTGAAATTAACAAATATTAGCCAAAGGGAATGTTGTCTCGAGTTGATTATGTAACCAGTGTTGCCGCGTTCTGTAGATAAAAAGTGCCATGTGCGGTGAGGAATAGAAAATATTGTGATAGGCATATGAATTCCCCCCCTGAATGAAGTGGCTCATCGGTCATGGAAGGATCAATAATTTTCCCAGGAAAGGTAGCTTGTCGGCCTTCACTAAAGCAGATCGCCTTAGCTCTAGCTTCTGTTTTCACTGGATGTCCTAAAACAGGTGAAGTTGTAGGTGATCATCAAGACTACACTCTTCTTGTGATTAATAGACCTGCCTGTTTGGGGAATGGAGTGGAACTGAAAAGTGGGCAGCTTTTTGGGGATTCGAGCCAAACTGTCCAAATTGGCTTGAGTTATCTCGTACGCAGAGTGAGTTCGGGGCGAGATGCGCACTTCACGACCAACTCGGGGTGAGATGATGCAGATGAATGGATCAATATTGAACAAGATTAATCGTAACCGTTTTAGTAGCCCGAGGGAACATTTGAAACAACCAAGCATTGTAGACTAAAACTCAAAATGTGGAACACCTTATCTTCCTGCGTTACACGTTTTCATTAACAACGAAACTGGAAACAGTGAGTGGAATAAACATTCGAAAAACCCCTCTCCCCCAACAAAAACTACAGAGAATATGGACAATGTATTAATTGTGAATGGAAAATCCAAAGTATAAACATCATTTCGGGGTAAACACTGGCCTAGAAACGAAGGAGCAGCGAGATGTGTTGACAGATTAATAGCCTCTGGAATAGTTCTCCAGCCTACAAATTGGAGCGAAATGTGTTGACAGATGAAATAACCTCTGGAATGGTCTAGACGGTTGTTTCAAATAATTGGGGTGGTTGGTAATAATGCGGTAAATTATTAAAATCTAATCATACTATGCAAACAAAAATGGAACTCGCCCTAACCAGTGGCGAACTGTATCATTCCTGCCACCTCGTAACCTGATCGATGTTACAAATTGAGTGAAGGTGGACGATCAGAGGAGTTAATGTGACGAACAGATCGGGCGAACGAACGGACGGAGAGGACATCATGGACTTTGGAGCTGCTTACCCGCAGCTAAAACAGTAGGGCCAGGTGCCATCAAGCCATACGCGGGCCAGAAAACAAACCAGACATGTGGGCCGGATTTGGACAAAGGGCGAATCGACGAACGTTGCGGAGATCCTAGGTGGCCTGAATGCACCGTATCGAGATTTCAAGAAGAACATGTAAAACATTGCAAAAAATGGAGGGTGAATTATGTAATAAATGAATCGGATAGATAGCTAGTGACACTCAGTTGAATGAGTGTTATATTAGAAAGGCGTTTACTGCTAAAATTATATTTTCGGAAATCTCGCTCGGAAGTCCAGCTACACGAAAATACATTATAACGCTGAATAACACACATGTTCGTGACCTAATCAGAAACGCCTGAAGTGTCCCTGCAAATGATTTCCTCCTCGTTTGTCAGATTGCTGTCTACTAAAAAAATATACACAAAAAGGTTACAATAGCTTGGACTGGAACATAATGTGTGGTCGTTCACCAGCTATATGAAACCCCCCCCCATTTTACGGATATAAATTGAACCTTGGCCCTGCCGAATGCCAATGCATATTTTATATATTCATATGTGTATAGATGCTGATCCGCCGGGGAAAGGGTATAATGTTTCCTCTGGGTTTCGAGACCACCAGGTGATTCATAGCTCAATGGGTAGGGCCGTTCGCACGTGAAGCAAGAAAGTCCGCCTTTCGAGCCACGGGGGAGTCATGGGCTTCTCATATTCTAGATCTCCAGCGTTCCGGCCTCTCTGTCTATAGATTCTCACTCACGTTCCCGACAAAATTGTTCTTACTAAGTATTCCGCTCGTTAATCCTGTTCGAGGGTCAAAGGAAGGGGGTCATTGTAGGGTTATAATAGACCCATCTCTACCCGACACATCCATACATGGAGCTGAAAAAGACGCTTTACAACTATCATTTTTTAGGCCCAACAAACGAGGGCAAGTGACGGGTAGCATGATTATTGTGACAACCCAGGTAGACTTACGCCAACAATAATCAGGCCAGGAAAAAGTACTGTATATGTTAGTTAATGCCATCGGTCGTAAGTGGTTCGTCGTTAGCCATTCAGTAGGCTAACGTGTGTTTGATCGGGTATTCCTATCAATGTCAAAGGGTATGGACGAGTACAGGGAAGACAGCGCGCGACAAGCCAACATACCACCAACGTGGAAGGAAAACGTGCCCGGATGAACGATTGAACATACACAAATCGATTACACGCCAAAAAATGAAAAAAAGTTAGGTGCTTACCTTCACGAATGTTCTCCTAACAGATGAACTATATAATTGATCCCCGCATATCCACACCAATCGAGGTCAACGCATGCGGCCCGTACACTCAAGTACCAGTCAACTTGTCCCAATTACACAAGGTGTGACGGAGTCTGAATAAAGGGATTACAACATGGGTGGATTAACTCTTCTAAAATTGTAGTAAACTGTCTTGCTAGCGGTGGGCTATGTTGCTGGATCCAGAAAAGTATAACACATATCACGTACTCTGACAGTCTCTTGTGGTCATCACGCTTTTCTGGAGGTGTAGAATTAGTGGTATACCACTCGAACTGAAGTTATTGACAATAAGACTTCGTTTGCTAAGCACACAGTGAGTTACTCATTAACGTTGCTAGTCGGTCAACAGCTGATAGCTGTAGCCAGCTATGACGGTGTGGCAGTAGTAATAGTTGGTAGTGTTTGGTATAGTCAAGTTTAGGGTATTCAATATGGATATATGCATTACCCCCCCCCTTCCCCAATGGGTATTTCACTAGCAAAATGGCGGTAGAGCGGTAGGCATTTGGTTCCTTTTCGATTTGTCCTAGATGTGAGAATCCCATACTTTTCAACTTTGAGAGGCCCTTGGGATCTACTATCCCTGGTCGGCCCTCCAATAGACTTTAAAATATTAACCACAACCACCTACTGCGTTTGTACGGGTGATACGTCTGAAATACAGCAGTCGGGGAGAATTAGTCGAAGGTAGCGGAACCTTCATTAGACTCCCATCGACTTATACACTAAATTGGCTCCGCTCAGGGGTCTCGGAATCCTTTGTGTGCTCACTTCGAGGCCCCAAGCACCATTCATTGAGAGCAGAAAGTTGTAGCAAACAGTGACTACAATCACTCGACGTGGTTCTGTCCGACCACCAATTTCGCTCTAAGTCTCCGGTAAAAATGTCATTTAGTGAAATTTCACCTGTGATCCACAAACTCTCACATTGCACTTTCAAGTATGCACATTCCATCTCGCAGGCTCCATCAGATATTGATAGGTAACAGGAAACCGCGTAAGAACAGTTCTCATGGCGTCCGTTACATAGAACTGACGATTCCGACTCGATCGTCTCTTCCGACGATATCGTGAACTTTTATTTATTATTTATCATTTTACAATGTTACATCATGAATGAGGAATGAAAGATCCGTTAGCAAATTGACTAATCTAACACGAGGCCCAAATAATACCAGTAAAGACATATTTAAAAATTAAAAGATAGGAATCTCCATGAAGACGGTGGTAAATATTAGCTTTAAGTGACATTTCAAAACGTAATGAGAGCCATAGACGGTCCATAAAAAATATTTAATAAACCGTACAAAACAAAGGGGGAGGATAGCTTTACAGTCATTTGCTTTATTGTAGATCATTCGTTCGCACTCAGTAATAGGAGTTGATTGAGAATAATACGTAAACGCACGTCTGCAGGTGGTGGGGAGCCGAAAATGTTAACTATGTTAATTAATACACATAATTGGGGATGCAGTCGCTGTGTATATTGGTGAGAGAGACAGTGTAAATAAACTAAGGGGATACTGAAAATACCATACACTTCAGTTACACCTATTACACTGTTGCTTATTCAGCACGTCTAATAATAACGGTTCTACAGTATAGCATGTGATGTGAACCTCCACTGAATGAAACGACTGCGACAAGTCTCAGTTTCCTTCTCGTCATGCTCGCGAAATTGGAAGAAGGGGTCGTGGTTAACTGCTTTTGTGGACTCAGCTTTTTCGTAGAATGATGTTACCCTTCATGAAGATGCAGTTCCTACGATTTCCGGGGCATTTTTCAGCTTTCCAGGAGGAGGATTGGAATGTCCCCCCTATTGACGCAGTACACAACACAGGCAATCGTTTCGTAACTCTACAATGTACTGTATACAAATGACAGCAAAACAGTAGCAAAAGACAAAAACAAAACAAAAAAATGTGGTACGATACTAGGAGAGATTTTATTCAAAACAACGGGTTTTAAACCCCTATCACAGAATGAAAAACGTTTTTTTGTGGCTTCTAAAAAATGTTGGGTGCAAAGAGCGTGGGTTTTGCAACAGATGAGTAAATGACGTCAAGAATAATTAAAATGCCAATTCCTCATTCTTGCTTGCTTTTTGTGAAACTGTCGGCGGGTGTAGCACCATTGCTGCAGGTTTTAGGTTTTAGCACTTTATTCGTTATTCGCTTGTCGGGGGTAATTCAGACAACGTGATCATTCTGAAATGCACGGTTTCCTGAGAGAAGATAACTCAGTATTTCCTTTAATACCCGTCGCTAAGGGGCGGCTCTACCTTACTCAAACGTTTTACCTTATACTATAGGATGCTTGAGAGTTGAGAATTCTTCAAACTTGAGGAGGAAATATGCCATTTTAAAGGTCTGCGGGAACCGCCCAGCTCGCTGCGGGCGAAACACTGTAGCCCGGAATCCTAAATGGGCCTGAGGCGAATTTCATACAATATACCGATATGGTAATTGATTCCCTAATGGTCTTTTTCACGCATAAGTTTCTGTTGAATGTATGACTTCTTGTTATTGATTTGAATGCAACTGAATGTTCATTCATGTGACATTGGTTGATGTAAGATGATACGACATTTTCACCATGCGATGTTCCTACTTGTGGCGTGTTTAGGGAATGGAGCCCCATTGTGAGACTTTCGTCGGGGAAGAAAAGTTCGAGATTTCAGGTATAACATGACGACGCGAAGCCGCGTCTGGTTTTCGTGGAGGTGGTGACGAAGACTGTACGCATTGGGTGCTACCAGATTGCTAGATATTGGTACTGGTACTATACATGAATTTTCAGCTCCTTATCGTAAGTTAGAAGTGTTTGAGTGATTGATTGAATGGAACAGGATATCTGTGTGTATCTGCGCCAATTACATAGGCCCTAATACTGTTTTGATTTCAATTTTTGCGAAAGTAATGGCGGTAGAATATAGGCTGCAGATTCAGGGAATTATGTTTGAACACGGTATTTATATTCGAAGACTTGTCTCGAGAGATCCCTGAGGAGGGCGTTACACACCAAAACATATCCCTGACACCTTTCCTTTCATCAAGAGGTAAAACAAACAGACTAACTGTCAATAGAATAGAAAGAATATATACACGTGATAAGCGCACTATCAAAAACAGGATGTAATGCGCTGTACAAACAGACCTAGAAACTCGCGAACATCCACACGTCTTATGTGTGACTCTGACTTCAATTGTAAGGAAAAACCAAATCTAAACTCTTTCGATCAGTGTTCAGACTATATCGCTACAAGGAAGCCACGCAGTGTACATATAGCAAAATGTTAGAAAGTCAGTAAGAACGAGCATAGTTCTTTGGGCTTGGTTTCTTTGGTCGCGCGTACTTCTCTTCTCAGATTTCTTGAGGGTTGGCCTCCCTGCTCCTGGTTTCGTTTCCAAGGGTTTCCGCGCTTGGTTAGTAGTCACAGATCCTAACGGTTTCGTCGGTTCTGTCTGCCGTTTCTCGTCCGGATTCTGTCCGGCTCGGATGTTCACATCGCGTTCCACTTGAGCCCAGTCTTTCCCATAATTTCTGACAAAAAGAAATAAATTTTGATTTGAACAAAAAAAACACCGATTTTTATTTCCAAGAAAAATAAAATGTTTCACCAACCCTCCCGGGAATGACCCCTGACTACAGTAGTTACCGAAGATATACGTATACCGCCACCGTGGTTAAAGAGGTTATAGCGCGGCTGCATGTCGAAATGATGAACATATGGTACACTATTTTTTTTATTATTACTCTGAATTGGCATCGTCATTCCGATATCAAGTTCAAAGACGAATACCTTGTCCCGACTTCTGTGGTGGCTACGTAGAGCTGATTCTCCCTCCTCTGCCGCCACCACGGCCAGGCATTGTGATCCCCGACTACTATCTCATTGACAGTAAGCAGGACACATACAATGGTACTGAGCGACAGATAGTCTTCCCTCTCCCCGTGTCTAACGCACTCCACCCTAGACAAACGACTGGTCAGTGTCTCACATACACCAATGGAGCCCATTCATTCGCCCCCACTATCCGGATGAACCAACTCACGCACATTCGAAGCCTCCCCTCCGACTATGGCGAAAATGCAACTCTTTTTTCTAAAACCAGTCGCAGACCACAAGATATCCGTCATGGACGATCATGTTCGGTCCGATCCCGCTGGTACGGAGAATGGTAGAGAGCGTACTCGAAATCATCTTTTGAAGACGTACAGTCGGTCTCAGTTGTACTCATTACTCGCCAACGAATATACATTCTTGGCGAGAGGTTCAAACGGCCGCACATGATAGGGCAGTAAAGCAGGTTCATGATTGACGTCACCGATATCCTTCTCATTACAGCAGGAACCCGTACGAACATCGTATACAACCAACCCGTGGGCGCGGGGAACAATACGTAACCCACTTAGAAGTTTCGAGCTTCCTTGCAAACGACGTGTGCGAAAAATTGCCGTACCCTCTATGGCTTTCATCGTTCCTCTCGCAAGACCTTACCCTTCGTGCTCAGTACAGTGATGAAGGGAATATCATTCTGAAAACTCTTCCTGCGAGAACAAGGCGATCATTGCAACAGTTGGTCAAACTGCGTGATTCCCATCCGCCCATCTTAAAACGGGCTGACGTGGAAAACATAGACTAAACCTCGCATTGTCTCTGACAAAGACAGTAGTCCGGTTCTGTATCTTGCCACCGAAACCTCCATTGGAGAATACACTGGAGGATACTCTTAAAGTGAATCAGTCAAAATCCTTTCTTTTCCTCGGTAGCAGACACACCTGGTTCACAGCGGGCATCCGCCTCCTTCCACCTTCTTGCTATCGTAATCCTTGGATACATTTCTCGCAAATCCTGTGCCGCACAAGGCGTAAACTTCGGTTCTTCGAATACTAATAGCATACTGGACCTTCAAGAAATTAACTCTCCATGTCCATCAATAGCGAAGCTGAAGTCATCTTCTTGTGCTAAACTGAAGATGAAAATAACACAATGAGTGGAACATTCGAAAGCGAACCCAGAATCAACTGGCAACAAGCAAGTAAATGTAATAATATGATGGCGTGAAACCGAACTAATTTTGTTGCTTTTATTATAATTAATTTATCTCCTTCGAATACGGGTATAAACCAACGATCAACTGAACAAATAAATATGGTTACTGTTTATGTGCCGAGAACGAGAGCCACTACGTACAACATTTATATCACACAGGTGTCCGAATGGCTGTGCACAGGACAATTAAGAATATGTTATTTCGTATCTTCATCTGAGATCCAGCTTTATTAACGTATCATGAACGAGCATTGTTGTTGTAAAGTTCTTTGCCTCGTTTCGTGGCAATAATTTATGTCGTCACTGTTTGCACGCCTCATTGATCCGCCGGGCCCTTTTTACAAACCCAAAGATTGTAACTGAAGACTGAAACTTTCAAACTGCTACGACGCCTATCCAAAAACGGTTTAGGTATCGCCATCACCTGCAACTACATAAACTACTCTAAACACAAGACGGTACCACAAGGTCTGGAAAATAACAATCCCTGGTTGGCCTTCTCACTAACGGACAGCGACACTCGTCTCGAACTGAAAGGGTGTTCTAACACAAGCTTCTCTGCAACTCGTCAATATCCAAATCGGGAACTGCTGGAAAATCACCCAGGACCTGAACCTCAAAGACCACTGGCCATCACTCGGAAACTCATGAACTCCCTCCTCATCCGATTTAAAAACAAACTTTGTACCATTTACAGACTTGCACAAAACTGAGTCATTCCCGTCTTCCCGTCACAAGGGAGCTTGTGAGAGACAGCATTCTGTCTGAACAGGGTGCCGACACATTGAATCTTCGCGCCCTCTGGAGTACACTCGAAACCAAGACTAATAAGATCTATTGAACCCCGATTCCACAATTCGGTTTGTTCCATCTCTTGCCACCTTGGTCTGATGAGGAGACCAAATCCCTGTCCAAGGACTGATTTTCGGCCAAAGCCCCACGATTGCCCCATAAAGCTTTCCCTGGACCTTGAAGCTTCTTCAGACGCTTCCGGCTACGTCAAATGAAGAGGACAAGTGTAGCCCGCCTCCGGTATTATGCTGAGCAAATCCAGGCCAAAAGGCACGTTGAACCCTCCAAATAACACTGTGCAACTGTGGGAATACCATCCCAGCCATCAAACGGAGTAAAAATAACATTCCGAGCAGAGAATTCGTGACCACCTCGACCATAGAGGCAACCATGGGCCTGGCCTACGTCACTGTAAGCGATAATCGTGATCCAATCACACCTCGGACAAAGGACTGACCGTTGTAGCCATAGGCGCTGATCTCTACTGAACAGACACCAAAAGAATTGACAACCCTCGCCACTACCGAGATTCGGAATCTAACTTCTCAATAGGCAGCTCGATGTGGAACAACCATTGGAAATATGGTTTTCCAATGGCTCAATCAGCCGACGGGTTGATCCATATCTCTTACGACCAGATCCTAAGCCTTGCTTATCCTACCTCCTGTCCCTGTCTGTTTCAGAAACTCCCTTCGTTTGTCGAAGATACCACCGAAATCGATTATCGGAAAAATTGGAAACCTGAATAGACCTCCTGACCCCCTGTCACACTTCTAGCCACTCTTAGAGGTGTCCACCCCCCCCCCCCTCGTGGTACGCCAACATCCTCGTGAAGAAGGTTTTCCTGTTTGTACCTCAGCCTTCGAGCGCACCCTGGCAAAACTGAGTTTGTTGAGGTCATACGCCTCATCCTCACAGGCAATAATTTCATTTTTGGCACAGAACCCTACTTTCAAATTCAGGAACTGTAAAGGGGTACTGAAATTGCCCCGTCGATGTAATGTTCATGGGAAATCTGGAAAAGTAAATTCCGTTCCCTGCAAAGCCACGAACCATTTATATGGCTACTATTTATAGACGATCTCTTCCTTATATGGACTTACGGGGAAGCTGAACTTACCTCGATCTTTGAGCAGTCAATTCATTCCACTCTACTATCAAGTTCACCGCCGAAGTCTCGCGCAACAATTTTCACTTTCTAGACACCATTGTGACCCTCAAAAGACGCGGCACTCAAAACAGTTGTCATCAAACCCAAGGACTGCCCCCTAATTCAGCTGGCACCTAGCTCACGCATTGGCTCATCGGAAGCAGATTTTGATTCGAGGGCTGAGGAACGTCGAAACACCTCTAGAAGCGAATGTACTTCTGCAGGAATATTGAAAAGGCAACACAAAAGGCAATACAGGATGCAGAGAAACCACCCAGAATCACTTCTGACGGGGGGGGGTGCGGGGGAGGAAAGCGCATGGCTCTGCCAACATAGTAGTACCCTTAGGCCCTCGTTCGCAAGCATCTGTCCTCTCTTCACATTAGGAACGCTCAAATCAATTTCTGACCTCCCAAATCCACCACCACAGCACCACTACGTGACATTCTAGTCACAGCCAAGTTTGTGTAACATCGCGAGCGAGTGAACGACCAGAAACCGGCAGGCTCCCTTGCCCCCAAACTGAGAAGCCTGTTGTACTCGTTGAGAATCTCGACGTCCTTTTAAAAGTTTTCAGACATCAAAGGTCTACAACATCAAACATTGACTGTCTCTCTGGGAAATGTCCTCTCTAAAAAATCAACCAAATTTACTGTAACCTCTGCGTACTATATTACCTCGTGGGAAACCAAAAAAACAACCTGAGAATGAGAATTATTCGACACCGATCGGATATCCAGTTTAGAACAACTGGCTCAACCGGCGGCAAAACATTTCAATTTGGACGGACACTCTGTAGGGAACCTGAGAGTGATTACCATTGAACAAAACAGTGCCCGGACTGATGATCTCGCAGGGGAGAAACACTTTCTAGGAGCTGGACCTGAAAACCACATCACCCTTCGCTTTACCATTCGAAACGATTAAGGTGGCAGGTGTCTGATAATGTCCCAATAATACAATTTGGTAGCCGATACATTTAATGTGCACTAACATACGCCAGGTATAATGGTCGGATGTCTTGATATTGAAACGTACTAATACAGTCTGAATTGGCGCATACTATGAAATGATCAATAGAACTTACGCAGCCTTCCTGGTAGTCTTCGTGTCTATATATACGAATTCTGAGGTTTTTGCTCACGGAAGTTCCACACTGAAATGAGAAACATGTAATGATCATTGAACGCACTAAACGTGCGTGTTGACGCATAGCAGTCTCCATCATGTAATACAGCTGTGGGAGGCCTACGTGCTGATAGGCCTAATATTAATGTGTCGCGGGTGGGCTGCCAGCAATCCGCATTGCAAACTTGCTGCGTTTGATTTCTCTGTTGCCCTCGTGATATACTACTAGTCCCTCTTCTATCAAACCACTCATTGGTACGCAGTCAACTGAAGCCAACCGACTCCGCTGAAGAAAAGTTCAACTTTGGGGGAATTTCCCCGTGTAACCCTGTTATATCTGACTCAAGTATAACAGAAATATTGTGACTGTTCGAGTAGAAGTGTTTATTCATTGATTCCTTGATAAAGTCAGAAGAATCTATTCAGTCATGTCCGTGTGTGGTGCGCGTAAGTATGTGTGTATGTGCGTGAGGACTTGCTTGTCTGAGGTCTGAGTAGATCAGGCTCAAACTTGGGTCTTGTTTCCCCCATGGTGAGTACATGATCTATTGTTTCGGGCTCAGGTCAGGGTCCATCTGAGTCACCAGAAGGTCAAAGTCTGAAAATGCGTGTAAACACGATAATTCAAGATGGTTGGTCTGATCATATTAAAATTTGGTGTGTAGCTTTTTTTAGGAGTACAGGAACTCTGTTGTTTTTGGTAGAGATTAGGGGTCATTTGGAGGGAGGGGGGGGGGGGGTAGTTTAGTTTTGTTTTTTAAACCCCAAATTTTTGGGGGGGGGGGGGAAAAAAAAAAAAAAAATTAGTGAAAAAAAAACTTATAATCTGCAATTTTAGGATCGTAAAAACGATAATTGACCCCACCTGGATGTAGAAGCTATACTTGCGTTGTGTTTACCCGTGATGGAATACATGAACCCTATTATGTGGTCGATCCGAGGTCACCTGAGGTCACCATAGGTCGAAGTCTGAAATCCTGTAAACATGATATGTCCGGAATGCTTGGTATGAACAAGCTGAAATTCAGTGCGTAGCTTTCTTATGAGAGAGTACCGCCCTATTGTTTTTCTCAGAGATGGGGGGTCATTTTTGTAGGGTCATATCAAAGATGGGGACATTTTCAAGTACCCTGTGGATTTGGGGTCAGTTCTCTGAGTCACCAGAGGTCACCAAGGTTCAGAGTCTGAAATCCTTGAAACAAGTTCAGAAGATTACAGAATCCTTGATCTGATCAAACTGAAATTTGATGTGGAGCGTTTTATGAGGAAGTACAGTTAGAGATCGGGTGGTAATTTTTTGAAGGAAAAGAAAATGGGATAATGATGGTTTTTGTCAATTTCTGATTGTAAACACGATATCCTGACCCCACGGGATGGATGAAGCCCATACTTGCCTGTTGTGTTCCGCAAAAGTTGAATGGCATGAAACCTATTTTCTAGGTTCAGATCATGAGAGATCGGGGGACATTTTGAGAAAAAACGGATATTTGGCAAAATTTAGCGTGTAAACCGATAACTTGACCCCACCTCGATGGACGAGGCCCATACTTGGTATTGTTTTTTCCCCATGAAGTTGTTCCATGGACCCCAGTTTGATTTGGTGTCAGTTCAAATGTCATCTAAGGGGTCACCAGAGGTCACCCGAAGGTCAGAGTCTTTGGGAAATCCTGTAAACACAGTTTCAGACAGCCATATTCCAGAATCCTTGAATCTGAACAGCTGAAATTCAATCGTAGCTTTCTAATGAAACTAGCTACAGAACCCTATTGTTTTCTCTCAGAGGATCGGGAACTCACTTTTGAGGAAGAATTAAATAATAGGGAAAAAACTGATATTCAGCCAATTTCCACCTGTATACATGATACGTGATTCCACCTCGATGGACGAAGGGCTCATATTTGGTATGGTGTGTTTTTCCCCATGGTGAATTACTGATATATTGTTTTTCGTCGAGGCTTCAGGTCGGAGGTCATACTGCGTCACCGAGGTTCCAAAGTCCGAAATGCTTGTAAACACTATAATTCAAGTAAGTGATCTGTCTAAATCCAGTCCCGAACTTTTATAAAACCAGAGATTTCCGGGTCAAGGTTGTTTTAAATTTTGCCATAATTTAATGCAAATCATGAAGTTGGGTTGGTTGATTTTCAATGAAACCTGGTGGGTTATTGTTTACCTTCATTCCATTTTTTTTAATTATCATTCCGGGTCAATGGAGGTCCATTCAACATCACTGTCTATTGCATAATTTTTGCGTAATTCTAAGTTTGCCAGATTTCCCCATGACCCTTATGATGATTTATTTTTGCCCTCCACCATTTTTGAATGAGAATGGAAGTTATTCATTTAGTGCATTTTGCATAGTTCAGTTCAAAGTTTTGTTCGATTTTTCTGAAGCTGGAAAATGCATTATGTCTAACCTTTAGTTCAGAAGTCCCTCAAAACTTCAAAAATTGATTTCGCTCACTAGGGGTTATTCAGTGTGTAATAAAATTTTTTGCTTCATTCATTGCAAAATGTTCAGTTTGGGTAGATTCCCATGAATGTGTTTTTCGAGTGTGGTCCAACCAATTGGTCCTGAGATAATTAAAATTAAAATGGGTCATGGAAGTTGAATATTGTGTCTAATTTGCATAAGTCAGACAATTTCAAGTCATATTTCACCAAAACTTAGGACGATGGTCAACCAGTTCTGAAATTGGCAAATTGTTCACTGGTTATCAGCTGTTCTGTTAAATGCTAATACAAAAATCTTGAAGCAAGACATGGAATGCCTTGTAATTGTTTGCACTGTGACACTAAGAGAAGAAACCACGATCATGCAACCAGGCGGACACTGGGGGTGATCGCCTCGTACCTCTTGAAACATTTTTTTGAGCCAAGGGGGCAAAAAATAATACGGAATGTTTTTAAATTCCAAAAAAGCAGGAGGGGACCGATCAGAATGTTCATGTATTTTACGTGCCTAAGGTAGGCATGGCCTCGGAGGACTAACTTGGGCTAAATGAGTAACTAGTAAACTACAGTAGTGACTAACTGACTAAAAACTGACGTGTGAGCAGTGGGTTACACACACGTCCACATAACAGACATTGTTGTTTACATTGGGAGTATTTAGTCCTCTGTTGAGGACTGGTAGTTAGGCCTCAGCCAAGGTGCAGCTGGAGGGCCTAAACTATTTCTTTGGGTTGAACATCCTAGGGTTCGACCCACTGCTTTCTAGAAGTTTGGCCACCCCGTTTCAGCCAAGTACTATTTCAGCTAACCTGTATCCGTGGACGTTTCAGCCAACCCCCCTGGATGTTTTGGCCGCCTGCTATAAATATAACCAACATACCCCTATTATTCCTTCCATAATACCGGCGCCAATGCAATACTGTGTGACCTGGTTGTCCCATAGCACGTTCACAGATCATAGAACTTCTCGATACAAGCATCTAATAGAAGGACAAACAGTGAATTTGGGCCCAAAGAACTTGAAGTGTTACAGGCCTCTAAAAGACCTTTTATTAACATTCTTATTTTAATTTAAACTTAGGGTTGTATGAGGTGCTGAATAACAATCATTGACCACATCGAGTATAGGTCAAAGGGAACTAAAGGAACACACGCTTCACATGAAAGTTCCCATAAGTCATAATGCTCCTTGTTGATCATTCTGACGTGGCATATTATGAGCATTTGTTCGGGTTTGAGCTACAGCACTATTGTTGCTCTGTTTTTATTCCTCGACGGATTCATTGGAATCTATGCATCATTACAGTTGTGTGATTTATGTTGTGTGTGTGTGTGTGTGTGTGTGTGACGCCTAGCCTTGTTAACACGATAACTCAACCCCACCATGGATCTGATCAAGTTCATACTCGGTATAAGGTTCCGCCTAAGTATTACATGATCCCTATTGTTTTGGGATCAGGTCAAAGGTCATTTGAGGTCAGAGAGTTGGAAGTTGAAAAACTTGTTAACACGATCTGGTCCGAATGCCTAGTCTGATCATGTTTAAATTCGTTATCAGCTTCCTTATGAGGATACCAGAACCTTGTAGTTTTTGGAATGAATCGGGGGTCAGAATTGGGGGAAAATTAGGAAAAAATTGGGAAAATTGTGAAAATGATAAAGTTGGGCAAATTTTTAGCTCGTTAACACGATGATTCACCCTACTTGTATGGATAAAGTTCAAACTTGGAATACTGGGCTCACCATATGAGTCATGATCCTTATGTTTGGGTGTCATGTCAAAGGTCACTGAGGTCAAGAGAGGTGAAAGTCTGGAAATTTTGTTACCACAATAAGTCCAGAATGCCTGGTCCCGATCAGGTTGGAAATAGTGTGCAGCTTTTAGAGGTTCAGGAATTATATTGTTCTAGTGAGCCTTCAATATTGAACATGACCTATCAGAAGAAACTATCTGCACTGGTAGAATCCTCTCTCAACTCGTAATCAAAGAACCCTTGTGACAGTGAGTCTTCCACCATGAGCTGGGAGTCCCGCAGGTGCTTCTGGAACCCTCTTTTTTCTGTGCTACTAACTCCTAACTCTGTGTCTTCTAGTATTCGTATTTGCGTCAGACGATCAATGAACTACAAAACGCCTTGGACTCTCCTAGCTCAGTGGTCTAAGGGAATGGTGCATAGCTTCAATCTCCTAATGTAATATTATTACCACTAACCCTAACATCTAAGCCACCAATTCATGATAGTCCCTTGCAAGACCTCCACCACGTAAATTCACCCACCTTGGCGTTACCTTAACTCCAATTTCGCTGGGGCGACTCACATTCCAACATTACTGCCAAAGGACCCAGTCATTAAAATTTCTTTCTAGACGAGTTTGCATAATTGCCCCACGCCATGCAAAGAGGCGGATCATAATCTATGTGGCCCTCAATCGAATACGCTTCCCAAGTTTAGTTCCACGTACAATATACTGGTAAAATAAAGAGGAAATATTTCAATCACAGGCAGACAGGTCGCTACCGCGCACTGACAGTATAAGGGGTTTAAGGGGTAAGGTAAGGGGGTTCTTAGTTCTCTCCTTTAACTTTTACATTGTCTATTTCATGTCCTGTGTACTTGTGAAGAAATAAAATACATGCACTGAACACTGAGAGACGTGAGAGGAAGATAGTCAGTAGAGAAACGTTGTGCATTTGTCTTGCCCTCCTCCAACTCCGATTAGAGCTGCGGGTACGAATCCCAGGTGAGATGCGTGAGATTCGAATTCCGCTCGCAAATGTACTCTACAATCCAGCCTGAGGACTGCGCTCCCGCTCTGAGGATACTTGGTGCTCAAGGCGAGATTGGGGTACACACGATTCAGGTCTACTTGCAGGATCACCACTATCCTTTCCTTGCGACACTCCTTTCTCCGAGAATTCTCAGCGACAGCCGCAGCGCCACCTCCGTAACCCAGGATGAGGTGCTTCAGCAAAGGGGCCGTTCATGGAGGGGCGGGGGACGGAATCCCCCCCAATACTCTTGCGTGGGGGCGACGCAATGCATTGTCTCTTCAATATTTGAGCCCGACCGCTATTTCACTGACACGTATCCGGAAATCTAAGCCGCCAGCAGCAATCGTGTTTGAACCTAAATGATCAAGTTGAGTGAATTCTGTGCTCATTTTCGATTAATGTACCGTAATGTTCAGGACAAATTGTGTGCAGACCATATGATGTTCCTTTCACAAAAAATGCTGAATTACTCGGTTGTCTTATTATTATCGGAAGACTGGTTCTCTCAATCCCTAATCGTGTGCATAAGACTTGGTGACTTGGTGTGTTGCTCCTTCGTTGGGCGTTGTCGATTTCTGAAAGAGACCAAGCTGTGAAAACACACAAAACAACATACAAAGCGATTATGGAGCAGTGTTGGAGAACTCGAGACTGATTTTGAAGGATGGTTCGGACGTTAACAAAATGTATATAACCTAAATGATCAAGGTGAGTGAATCCTGCTGCTCCATTTCGATATTTTTCGCGCTACCCACGCGGGTATTTCATGTAGAGTAGTGTAAGACAAATTGTGTGCATTGTGCAGAAAAATCTATAACAAGAAAAAAATGCCTGAAATTTACTGGATCGTCTTAATTATTAATGATTGAAAGCTTCTCCTTCAATCCCTATCGTTTGCATACCAGCTGTGTGTGCTCCTTCGTTGGACGTTGTCGATATCCTGCAAGGAGACCAGTTAGTTAAACAAACAGAACATTATACAAATCGCTATTTGAGCAGTGTTGGAAGAAATCACGACGTTTGAAGGACTCGGTTTGGGAACTCGGAGCGGCTTTGATGACTCGGACTCGGACTTGGGACTCGGTTGTCAGGACTCGGGAACTCGGTCCGAGTCGAGGTTCGAGTTCTGACATTCGACATTTGATAATCATAAAAGCGATGTCGATGTAATCAGGAATTCACTCATTTAAATTTGAAGTAAAGCCAGACTCCAGTGCGACTGGCTGACTGCATCTGCTGAAGCTGCTGTCTGCTAGAGTGGCCTCTCATGAGACACATAACAATTGTTCTATCAATTTTAGGATGTGTTATGTTCAATAGTACGGAAGCACCGTTTCCTGCAATCTAGGGGGTCTGGAAAACGATCGCCAACGCAAATCGACAACCCTTGGCATTCAGTATAACGACATCACGAAATTGGGTCACCTAGAATTTTTTGTTTCTGTGACGATGTTTCGTTCCGTCCACATCCGTAGCGGGTAATATTCGAGATTCACTGGGTATATTTCAAATTACACACAGTAAGTAGGATGGGCCACAGGAATTCTCTTTAATGTTTTTCTTATCTGTAACCGCGTCAATCATTCACCACCTCGAGCAACGGTCCCTCGACCTCGGTCCACTCATCCAATACTATTTTCACGTACATGCGAGCATTCGGGAAGAGGGCTAGCGCCCATCTTTCCTCCATGTACCTTCTTGACTCGTCCTCTCCTGCAGACAGGTTTTGCTACTGGTACAGCGCACAGGTTCCCATTGATTTCAATGGCCTCCGGGTCTCTACCGACTACCAGAAGACTAGCCGGGAAATGATAAAGCACCTAGCACATTACTCGTTGATACAATCGGCGACCTACTATTGGAAAAGTTAACTGTTGGAGGGTTGCACTGGAATTAGCTTTGTCTAGGCGAGAACTGATGGATATACTTAGAACCCAGTCACACTCACGACGCTTACAGGTTTTTTCCTCAGATTCCGTTGTATATCGACTGGGCAAAAACACAAGGTATTCACATACCAGACGGTTGTGTTAGGTGGTTTGCTCTCAGCGATTGGGTGAGGAATGTTGTCATCGATATTAGGATCCCTCAATCGTTATTTTTCGAGCCCATTTTTCGAAAAGTACAATCAACTGTTGTTGGGGTGAATTATGACACTGGGTGTGCCCAATTTCACGCAGGAATCATTGTAGCTTAGTAACCGTGGAAAAAAGCTGACGCTGTTGTCCTGATTCTTTTGTTTGGATCGACGGCCTATTCTCGAGTTATTTTCTGTAGGAATAATTACAATCATGATCGTAGCTCCACGGTGAATTGATGCGGCATCATCTTCGTTGCTGTAGTTGTGTAATGAAAAGTGTCTGTTTTACTACTGCTGCAGTGTTTCAAAAGTATGCAAGAAAGATATTTCTATTCCACTGTTCAAATAAGCCCCCCACTGAGCTGATTCAGTTATACCAATTGTGGTCTGCTTTGAGGTTCTAACCCTCTGTGTCCTGTCCTGGGATGAAGGCTGGAAGAATATATATAGATATTATATATATATATATATATATATATATTAATAATATTATAATAGTATACATATTATAATATATCATATATATTAATATATATATATATGATATATGTTTCCATGTGACGCTCATTGTGTTGAGCAACAATGATATTTGTCAATCGGAGAAAATAGACTTCATGTACAACGGAGTATCTTCTGTTTCTCGTCTGACAGAAATAAACCGTTCTTGGTGGAACATGGATTGGAATCGCTTTTCTAGGTAAAGTGACCGACGGTTGAGGATGACACATACGTGTGCACATTCCCGGAGGTTTGGCGTGTGGGTATCCTTTCCACCGTCAATGTCTCGAGAACATCAAAACGGATTTCGTCTCACGGATTTCTCCTCCAATATTACGCTGCAGTCCGGAGGGTACCTCACAATCCACCGAGAATTGCAGCCCTCCGTCATGTCTGCCCACAACCGTGAGGAAAAATACTGACAATGCAGGACACTGGCGATAGCTAAGTAGCGCTTGACGAAGCCTTTTGGTTGCGGATCTTCGGAAAACGATACGATCTTCGTCTTTTGCTTCATAAAAAAAACCGTGCAAATGAAAACCTCGTCTATTCTTCTTGTCACAAAGTATAGACAGTTATTTTGGACTACCATGTCTCCTACATTAATGGATGACTTCCGGCAGAGTTAAAGTCGGGAGATGATTTAACTTTTGTCGATCACTAATACATCGCCACACTTCATGGTGGTATTGGTCCCCACGATGAATTTGACATTTTGCCTTGTCGACAGCAATGCTGGATAATACCGATTTCTGGCCATATCTCAAAAACATCAATCATATACGGATTTCATAGGTTACGTCGGTGAAGTCATAGACTACTACTTTCTTCCTGATGGACACCGAAGTGGTTGATTTTCGCTTCTGAGAGAGAAATCACAGGCGTATTCGGGTTTTTTCACGTGACATTGCGTCACCCGGTAGCATATGCTGTGAAAACACGCCCCCTAGACTATCATCGAAGGATGAAGGAAACTCGGGATTCGTTTTCCGGCTGATGCGTCCAATGGACCCGGGTTGTCACTTGCTATTCCGAATACTTTCCAATTCTTGGCATTTATCATGTCAATTGTTACAGGAACTTCCGATTGCAGATTACAATCCTGCCATGAGGTTGCTTTAGATAGTGTTCTAGATGGTGGTTTCGGACACCACTCAGCACAGATGGGCTTATCCCCACAAGTAAAACAGATTGCCTCACGATCCCGTTCTAGTTGTGTCGATGACAATTCTATTGGCGAAAACAGTGATTTTGGACGCTGGGAATATATAAGTTTTATTGGGTCATTCCGCCTTGAGCCGAAGACTCCTCGTTTGGCATAGATTCTATTATTTTCGCGATCAAGGAATCTGTTTTGAACCTGTCAACTCCCTCTTTTTGGTTACTACGTATTCTGGTTACCTGTTTAAACATAAAAAAAACGAGTTCGATGACTGGCTCGTCGAATGAGGATTTTCTAGGATTCTTGCAGAAGCGATGGTAGGACAGTATGGCAAGGCTTCGGCTCCCGAAGACGCTTGGAACAGAGAGGACATGCGAAACCATGTTCGTTGGTCTCAAAAACCGAGTGGCCAAGACGCCATAGTTCCTGAAAAAACAGGAAAATGTTACACATCATTATACTCACTTCCCAGAAAAGGTGAGAAAACGAAATCGTGCCTGACGCAGGCAACTATGAATCATACAAATATGGATGGGCGGTTCTCATCGTCGAACACGAAATTCTTCGAAGCGTAGACTCTAAACAAAAAAAAACCAGCACCATTCCAAAAATATGTACAATGCACTATGTCGTAAAATCGAAAATTCACGAATATTCATCATAGAAAAGTCAACAACCATTGGTTGATATATTTTGAGTCCATGGTTTTTAACAATCCAGCGTTACTACGAGTTCAGGGATGCAGGAACTGTTTGCTGGTTACCAAGCAAAAAAACAAAAAAACAACAACGACAAGCAAAGAACAATACATCAAATAGCAAAAAAAAGATGCATGTGATACGTCGGTTAATCGAATTCGTGGCGATTTTGGGGAAAAACCAGGATAACCACCCATCTGAAATGTTTGAGGCGTTATCCGCAAGCAAGCAAGTATAGCGAGAATACTGGGACATATAGTGCAACAGTACTGTGTAAATTTTATGAAGCTTACTCGTTGTCTCACGTCTGAATATTTATTTCAAAGTAGTAACTGAATTAACAAATATTAGCCAAAGGGAATGTGTTCGAGTGATTATTGTAACCAGTGTTGCCGCCTGTTATCAAAAGGAGCCCTGTGCGGGTGAGAATAGAAAATGTTGCGAAATAGGAAATTATGACTTGACTGAAGTGGCTCATCATGGTTATGGACTATGGATCACATTAATTTTCCCAGTTTAAACAGTGACGTTGTAGGTGATCATCAGACCTTACATCTTCTTGTGATTAAAGACTGGCGGTTTTGGTAAATGGAGTTGAACTGAAAAAAGTGGGAGCTTTTTGGGGATCGAGCCAAACTGTCCAAATTGGCGGTATGCGTACGCAGAGTGACTCGGGCGACGATGCGCACTTCACGACCAACTCGTGGGCTGAGATGAAGTGGATGGATTAATATTGAACAAGCTTAATCGTAAACGTTTTAGTTGCCGCAGACATTTGAAACAACCAAGCATGTAGAAGAAAACTCAAAATGTGGAAACACTTATCTTCCTGAAGGTACCAGTTTTCATAACAACAGAAACTGGAGCGTGATGTATTAACATTCGAATCAACCCCCTCTCCCCCAACTACAGAGAAATATGGACATGTATTTCCATTGTGGAATGAAATCCAACGTATACACATCATTTCTGGGTCAACAATGGCATGGGAAATGTAGGAGATGTTGTGTTGCCGATTAATAGCCTATGGCATAGTCCGCCTACAAATTGAAGCGAAATGTGTTGAGAGATGAATGGCCTCTGGATGGTCTAGATGGTTGTTTAAATAATGGGGTAATTAATGGGTTTTTAATTAAAATCTAATCATATTATGCAAAAAAAAAAAATGGAACTCGCCCTAAACAGTGGCGAGCTGCATCTCCTGCCAAGTTGTTAACTATGCCATGTACAATTTTAGTGAATGAGTGACGACAGATGAGTTGAATGTGTAGAACAGATCGACGAACGGACGGAGAGACAGATGACTTGTAGAGCTGCTTACCGCAGCTAAAACAGTAGAAACCAGGGCTCATCGAGCCATCCGCGGGGCAGACCATTCAGCCAGGCGGGCCGGATTTGGCCAGAGAGCGATAGACAAACGTGAGGATATCTAGGTGGCCCTGAATGCACCGTTATTCCAAAACATGTAAACATTGCAAAAATGGCGTTTGAATTTGATTGAAAATTCATCGATTATTAGCTAGTGATACTCAGGTGATTGCTTGATATTAGTTCGTATATATAAGTTTGGTTTACTGATGAAAATTAGTATTATCGGAAATCTCGCTCGAGTATAGCTCACGAACAATATAGAAACCGCTTGTGAATAACACAGTTTCGTGAACCTAAATCAGAACGCATGAAGGTCGCCTGCGAAAATGCTTTCTCTCGTTTTGCACGATTTGCTGTCTACTAAAAAAAATTATACACAAAATGTATAATAGCCTGACTGTAACGTGGTCATACAACATAAGTGTGTCGTTTACCAGGATATGTGAAAACAATCTTGACGGATAAATTGAACCTTGGCCCCCCTGCAAATGCAATGCATTATATTTATATCTTCATATGGTTGTAGAGATGCTGATCCGCCGGTGTGAAGGTATAATGTTCCTCGGTTTCGAGACCACCAGTTGGGTTCATAGCTCAATTGGTAGGGCGTTCGCACGTGAAGCAAGAAAGTCCGCCTTTCGAGCCAGGGGAGTCATGGGCTTTCACTACTTCTAGATCTCAGCCTTTCCGGCCTCTCTGTCTATAGTTTCTCACCTCACGTCCCCCCCAAACAAAATTGTTCTTACTAATTATTTTCCCTATTCCGCTCGTTAACTTGTTTCGAGTCCAAGGGAAGGGGCGTACTTTTAAAGGTTTATACTAGAACCCATCTACTCCCCGAACATCATACATGTAGCTGAGACAAACGCTGTACAACTAATCATTTGTTTTAGAGGCCCAACAACGAGCCAATTGAACTGGGTGCCATGATTATTGTGCCAACCAGAACTTTCACACCAACCACTATCAATCCAAGCCCGGAGGCACGTCTGTATGTCTAGTTACTGCAAGTGTGGTCATTGGTCATTCGTTTGCCATTCCATTAGACTAACGGTGGTGTTTGCAAAATCGGGTATTCGCGATCAATGTCAATGGTATGGACGTACAATGAGGACAAAGCGCGCGCAGCAACCTACACCCAAATTGGAAAACGTGCAGGGAATCGAACGATGAACATACACCTCGTAATTAACAGCAAACATAAGAAAAATTAGGTGCTTACCTTCACGAAGTTCTGCTTCACGCTACCTTATAATTTATCCTAGCATATCACCATCGAAGGTCAACGCATTGCGGGCCGTACACATCCAATGTCCCAGTAACGGGTTGTCCCCAATACACAAGTGTGACGGATTCCGCGAATAAAGAGGAGTACAACATTTGGGTGTATCACTCTCAATGTAGTTAAACTGTCTTGCTATCGGTGGGCTTATGCTGCTGGATCCCGAAAGTAAACACCCATCCACGTACTCTGCAGTCTCTTGTGGTAATCACGTTTATGTGTAGGTGTATAATTAGTGTATAACGCCTCGACTGAGTTCATTGACATTAACGACTTCGTTTTGCTAAGCACAATTGAGTTACTCATGACCGTTTTGCTAGTCGATACATCTGATATCTGTCCCAGCCATGACTCGTGACTATTATTAGTAGTTTGGGAGTGTTTGGTATAATCAAGTTTAAGTATTCACATATGGATAGCCTCCCCCCTTTCCCACTGGGTTTTTCAATAGGCAAAATGGCGTAGCATTTGGTTCATTTTCGATGTCCCTAGAATGTGCGTATCCCATACTTTCAATTTGAGAGGCCCTGCGTATCTACTCCCTGGTTCTTCCTCCAAGACTTTAAAATATAACACACAACCACCTACTGCGGTTGTACGGGTGTTTACTCTGAAATACAGTCATTCGGGAGAATTAGTCGAAGTAGCGGACCTTCATTATACTCCCCATCACTTATACACTAAATGGTTGCCTCCGCTTTTTTCCAGGGGTCTCCTCTGAATCCTTGTGTGCTCTATACTTTTCGAGTGCCCAAGCCCACCATTCATTTGAGAGCCGAGAAGTGTAGCAACCTTGACTACATCGCTCGAACGTGATTCTGTCCGACACCAATTTCGCTCTAAGTCTCCGGTAAAAATGTCAAATTAGTGAAATCTTAACCTGGATTCCACACAAACTCTCACCATTGCACTTTCACGTATACCCAGTCACACTTGCAGTGCACCCTCAGATATTGATAGGTAACAGGAAACCACCCGCCGTAGGAACATCACCTAATGGGCGTCCGCTACCTAGAACTGACGCTTGCCGCACTCGATGTCTCTCTGGCGATATCGTGACTTTATTTTATTTTCATTTATTTATTCATTTATTTCCTTACAATTCCACATTCATGAATGATGGTGAAAGACTCGGTTAGCAAATGTCTAATCTAACCCTAGGCCCAATAATAACCAGTCAACAATTTAAAATTACATATAGGATCTCCAGAAGAGGTAAATATTAGATACAGTACATTTAAACGTAATGAGAGTCATAGAGAGGTCCATTCATACAAATATTTACCTTAACCGTACAAAACAAATGGGAATCAAATGAGATAATCATCACTGATAAAAATGTATAATGGACTCCACCTTTTGTCAGATGAACCCGCATGTTAAAATGAAAAATCCTTCAAAATATATTTACTATATAGCACTAATTCCATCAGAACCAGTTTGCTCATTGGGGTCTAAAAAACTTAATACCGCATCACGAAATCTTGTTAGACCAGCGGTATCAAAGCGGGCCCGCTGGGGAGCTTATTCAAGATATCCCTTTGTAGTTCATCAAGTCCTCTTGACCTTGCACCCCAGGCCCCACACACTGGTTGATACAGAAGTGACAAATTTGTTAAATGCATTCGCAACCTCCTGGTTACCTTCATATCTCTATCATCGACTATATAACGAACGGGTGATTGTTTAACTTTCATGTCAGTGTTGGTTGATTGGACATTTCGTAGGAGGCTTCAAATAGCTTTAGAGTTCCTTCGTTCCAATTATAGCATTATGACTCACGCGGCCTAGCCTTTTACAGTCGTGTGCTTTTATTGTGATCATTCGTTCGCACTCACTCATTATGAGTTTTGATTGAATATACGTGAACGCACTCCATGCAGGGGTTAGGAGGAGGCGAAACTCTTAATTTGGTTTATACATTAAGTGGGTGATGCATTCGCTTGTCTTATATTGGTGAAGAGACTGTGTTAATAAATAAACTAATAGGATAGGTGATAAATACCATACACTTCAGTTACCACCTATTACACTACACTGGTGCTGTATGCTGGCCAAAATAGACAAGGAAAAGGTGTGTCGGCCAAACGTCTCATAATGACGGTTTCTACCGTATGGAATGGTGATTGCACCTCCACTGAATTAAACGACTGCGAAAGTCTCAAGTTTCCTCCTCCTTCTCGTATGCTCGAAAATTGAAGAAGGCGTGGTAACTGCTTTTGTGGACTCACTTTTTCGTAGATATGACTTGTTACCTTCATGAAGATGCAGTTCCTACGATTTCCCGGCATTGTTCAGTTTTCCGGGAGGAGTCGAAATGTCCCACCTATTGACCGCAGTACACAACACAGGCAATCGTTTCGTAACCTACAATAAATGAATCCCAATGACAGCAAACGTAGCACAATAAAACAAAAATGTGGTACGATACTATTAAGAATTTCGTTCAAAACATCGGTTTTAAACCCCTATAAAGAATGAACGTTGGCCAAAACATGTTGGGGGGGTTGGTGAACAAAAGCTTGGGTGCAACAGATTGAATAAATGACGTCAATGGAATCCATTAAATGCCAATTCCTCCTCCGTCCTCACTTCTTGCTGGTTTTTTGTGAAACTCGGGCGTCCTCAGACAATTGTGCAGGTTTTAGGTTTAAGCACTTTATTCGTTATTCGCTTGTCGGGTAATTCGGACCACGTATCCTTTTCGGGAATGCACGGTTTCCTGGAGAAAGCTAACTCAGTAAAAAAAAAATTCTTATACCCCCCCCGTTCGCTCAGCGGCTCTCCCTTACTCAAACATTTACCACCTCTAACTTATATGCTGAGAGTTTGAGAATTCCCCAAACTTGAGGAGGAAATATGCCCTTTTGCAAACGGTCTTCGGGAACGCCGCAGTCCGCTGCGGGGCGAATCAACACGTAGCCTGGAATCCAATTTGGCCTGAGCGAATTTCATACAATACCGCTTTTGTAATTTATTCCCTAAGGTTTGTTTTCACACATAAGTTTCTGTGGCATGTAATTACTTTTTTTTTTTCCACTGAGTGTAATGCAACTGAACGTCATTCATGTGACATTGGTTGATGCAAGATGAGCGACATTTCTCACCATGCGATGTTCACACTACTTGTGGCGTTATTAGAAATGTAGCACCCCTTGTAGCTTTCGGTTCGTCGGGGAAAAACAGTCGAGATTTCAGGTAAATAACGGACGACGCGAAGCCGATCTGGATTTTCCGCTGAGTGGATACGATACTGTTCTTGACACGATAACAAGATTTCCCCTCCTTTCTCCATTCTGCCCCCGAAATTTTTGGTGAAATTGTGAAGACTTTGAATAAAGACGAAAGAATCTGCGGGGAATGTGGAGATTTTCGTTTGTTTCAAACATATAATGTTAAGCAACTCGATGAGCACAAACACAACAATAAGACGTTCTCTAGACCCAAAATGAGTACGAGGAAATGACTACGGTATGGGGTGCTCCCGCCTTGCTAGATATTCCCTGGTACTATCATACTTCTGCTCAGCTTCTATCCTTCTGTTTTGTGTAGTGTTTGAGTGTAGTGATCGAATGGAACAGATATCTGTGGTGGTCTGTCCATTACATAGCCCACTACTGTTGTGATTTCATCTTTGATAAATTAATGCGGTTTATTATGGCCTTCAGATTCGGAAATATTATTAAACGGGTCTTTTCATTGAAGACTTGTCTCGAGAGAATCCCCGAGTGAGGGCGTTACACACAAATACCATACTACACTTTCCTTCCTCAAGAGGTAAACAACACTACCTTTAATAGAATAGAATATATACCTTGAAAAAGCTCACGATCAACCAACATTTATGTAAGGCGCTGTACAAACAGCCCCGATCTAGAACCTTCGAGAACATCCACGTCTAAGTTGTGACTTGACTTCAATGTAAGGAACAACCAAATCTAAACTTTTTTTTTTTTTTTTTTTCCCCCTTTTTTTTTGTTTCTGATATCAGTGTTTCAGCTATATCGCTACAAGGAAGTCACGCTTGTACACATAGCAAATGTTCTGAAAGTCAGTATGGAACGAAATCATGATTGTGCTTTGGGGGCTTGTTTCTTTCTTTGGTCGCGACTTCTCTTCTCGGATTTCTCTGAGGGTTGGCCTCCCTGCTCCTGGTTTCTTTCCTCCACGTTTCCCGCGCTTGGTTATATCACAGATCCTAACGGTTTCGTCAGGTCTGTCTGGGTCTGCTGCCGTTCTCTGTCCGTACTCCTGTAAACTCGGGATGTTCACATCTCGTTCCACTTGAACCCCCCCCCCCCCCAAGTCTTTCAGCAGTAAAACAAACTGATTTTTTTAATTTGCCAAAAAAAAAACGATTTTTTTCATTTCCAAGAAAATAAATGTTCACCACCCTGCCCGGAATGACCCCTGAATCAAGTGCTGAGTAGTTTACCGCGATATGCGTAATACCGCCACCCGTGGTTAAAGAGTTATAAGGTGGCCTGCATGTCGAATGAAATATGAGTAACTGATTCTTTACTATAAGTTGGTTCGTCATTCCGTATCAAGTCAAGAATAATACTTGTCCCGACTTTCTGGTTGCTGGTTGCAACGTCAGAGCTGATCTCCTCCTCTGCGCCACCACCACTGCCAGGCATTGTGATTCCCCGACTACTTCTCTCATTGAATAAAGCAGACCCATTACAATCGTACTGAGCGACGATCTCTTCTCTCTTCCCGTGTCTAACGAACTCCACCCTACGTACCAAGACTGTCAGTGTCTCTAACATACACCGAATGGAGCCCATTCATCGCCCCCCTATCAGGACTGACCAACTTCACGCACCTTCGAAGCCTCCCCTCCGACTATTGCGAAATGCAAACTCTTTTTCGAAAAAACAAACCAGTCGCAGACCACAAGATACCGTTATGGACGATCAATGTCTGCATTCTCGCTGGTACGGAGAATTGGTAGAGGTATTCGAAATCCTCTTTGAAGACGTACACGTCGGCAGTAACGCGAAGGCAGGTCACTGATGACGTCATCCAAAAACCGATATCCTTCCATCGCGGGAACCAGTACGAACATCGTATACACCAACGTGGCGCGGGCCCATAACGTCACCACTAGATTTTCAGATAGTTTCCTTGCAACGACGTTGTGCAACAATTCCGTCCCTCCTATGGCTTTTATCTTGTCCTCTCGCAATACCTCCCCTTTCTTGCTCAGTACGTTTGGGGATGAGGAATAATATCTAACTCTCCCAGCAAAACGGAGGCGATCATTGCCACAGTTGGTCAAACTGCGTGATTCCCATCCGCCAGTTTGATGGGCGCGACGTGGAAACAGAAGACTAAACCGAAAATATAAAACCTCGCGTGTCTCTGACAAGACAGTAGTCGGGTATCTGGTATCTTGACGCACCTGAAGACCTCCATTGGAGAATACACTGGAGGATACCCTTCAAAGTGAAAATCAGTCAAAAAACCTCTTGATATCATACAACACGCTGGTTAAAAGCGGGGCCGCCGAGTCCTCCTTGCCACTGAAGTACTTGCTGCATGATTCCTTGGAGACATTTCTCGCAAACCCTGTGCGCACAGGGCCGTAACTACTTCGGTTCTCTTCTTCGAATATAAAATAGCATACTGGACACTGCAAGAATTAGACTTCTCATGTCCATCAATAGCGAAGCCGAAGCCAAAGCCCATCTTCTTAGTGGCTAAACTTAGAGAAAAGAACATAACACAATGCTGGAACTGAGTGAACTCCGAAAGCGACGGGCCGAATCAACTGGCAACAAGCAAGTAATGTTTCAACAATATGATGGCGTGAAACCCGAACTAATGTTTGTTGGCTATTATATTATAATTAATTTACTCGTATGAAACGGGTATAACCAACTGATCAACTAACAACTGAATATGGTTACTGTTATGTGCAGAGAACGAGAGCCACTACGTACCCCATTTTATATCACACACATGTGTCGCAAATGGCTGTGCACACTTGCACAGGAACATTAGGATATGTTATTTCGTACTCTCTGAAATACAGCATGAACGCAGCAATGACGTAGCAACAATCCTCGTGAAGGAGGTATCCTGTTTTGTACCTGTCAACGCATACGCCTCAGCCTCACTGGCAATAATTTCATTTTTGCACAGAACCTTACTTTTCCTAATTTCATGGAACTGCCGATGGGTACTGAACTGGCTCCGTCCGCTGCTAATCTGTTCTTGGGAATCTGGAAAGTAAATTCCTTTCCCTGCAAAGCCACAAACCATTTATATGGCTACAATTTATAGACGATATCTTCCTTGAATATTACTTACTGGGAAGCTGAACTTACCTCGATCTTTGATCGAGTCAATCATTCCATCCTACTATTAAGGCCGAAGCCGATTCTCGCGCAAACAGTTTTTCACTTTCTAGACACCACTGTGACCCTAAAGAACGCACGGCACTAGTCAAAACAGTTGGTTCGGTCAAAAACACCACGGACTGCCCCCTAATTTAGCTGGCACCTAGCTCCCGCATTTGCTCATGACGTAAGGGCAGATTTTGATTCGCGGGCGAAGGAACTGTCGAACACACCTCCAAAAGAGGAATGTATTTCTGCAGGACTATTGAAAAGGCATACCAAAGGTCAATACAGAGCAAGAGAAACCACACAGAATGACATTCTGACGCATGGCTCTCCCCACAAATAGTAAGTACCCTTAGACTCGTTTCGCAAGCATCTCCTGCTCTTTCTTTTCTTCACAACATTTAGGAACGCTTCAAATCCCTGTTTTTTCCTGACCCTCCCCATCATTTGCATATTCCCGACCAACGTGACCTTCTATGGTCTCAGGCCAAGTTTTGTGTGCAATAGCGAGCGAGTGAATACAATACCGGCATGTCGCCCTTGCGGCCAAAACTTGCAGAACCTGTGAACTGGTGACAGCCGACTCCTTGAAAGAGTTTCCCAAACATCAAGGGTCCTACAACAATCAAAAACCATTGACTGTCTCACTGGAAACCTGAATCTACCTAATTCACGTAACATCTGCGGATACAGTACATCGGTGACACCAGAAAACAACCGGATAATGAAATGGTCGACAACGTCAGCTATCAAAATTGAAAACCACTAACTAACTGGCTCACCGGGCGCAAAACATTTCAAACTCTGACGGACACTCTGGTAGGAAACCTGAGAGTGATTACATGAACGAAACCCAAGTGCACCTGGACCGATTATCTCGCAGGGGAGAGACACTTTCTGGGAGCTGAACCTGAAAACCACATCACCCTCCGCCTTATTAACGCCATTTGGAACGGAACTAAGGTGGGCAGGTGTTTCTTATTATGTCCAGATAATACAATTTGTGGTTACCGATACATTGAGTGTGCACTAACATTCGCCAGGTATAATGGTCTGATGTCCTGATATTAAAACGTACTAATACATTTTTGAATTGGCGGTAATACTCATGAAATGAGCATATAACGTACGCAGCCTTCCTGGTGGTTCCTTCGTGCTTATATTATATATATGTTAGTTATATATATATATATATATATTTATATATATATATATTATATATATATATATATATATATATATAGATATATATCTAATATAGCCTATCTATATACTATATATATATATAATATATATATATTCAATCATGTACTCAGCTGTGGGAGGTCCACGTGCTGATATTTGTTGTTGACTAGTTCCTTCTTTCTATCAAAGCCACTTTCCCTGTTGTAGCAGTCAACTGAAGCCCACTGACGTCCGCTAAGAAATTCAACAACTATTATGGGGAATTTCCCTGTATATCTCTGTTATATCTGACTGAAGTATGACAGAATTATTGTGACTGGCCGAGACAAAGAGTTTGTGGTGTGTGTGTTTGTGTGTATGTGCGTGAGGACTTTGCTTGTAACATGATAGCGGCAGTCCAGTAATCAAGCTCATACTTGGTCATGTTGTTCCCCATGGTGAGTACATGATTCTGTTGTTTTTGGCTCAGGTTCAGTCTCTGAGTTCACCAGAGGTCTTCAAAGCAAGTCTGAAAATGCTTGTAAAAACCATAGGTCCGAAATGGTTGGTCTGAATCCGTGAAATTTGGTGGTGTAGCTTTTTTATGATGATACAGGAACCCCTATTGTTTTTTCTCAGAGATCGGGGGTCAGTTGAGAAGAATTAGAAAATAGTGAAAAAATGATATTTTAATCCAATTTACCTTGTATACACGATAACGTGACCCACCTCGATGGATGAGGCTCATACTTGGTAATGTTAACTCTGTTGTTTTTTGGTAGAATAAGGTCCATTTTGGTTTTGGGGGTACGTGGCAATTTAGTGAGATTTTATACTCCTGCCACTTTCATATCTAAACCCATAACTTGACGCCCACCTGGATGGATGGAGCTCATACTTGGTTTGTGTTTCCCCATGATGAATGCATGAACCCTATTATGTGGGGTCAATCCGGTTCACTGAGGTCACCAAGCGAATTTGAATCCTTGTAACATTTGTCCGGCAGCGGGTCTGAACAAGCTGAAATTCATGAATTGGCGACTTTTCACATACGCATACGCATCTTGGAATCCTAGCCGAATGCTGGATTCCATAGATGCGTAATGCGTAGTGAACATGGCCAACTTAGTCAAACGAGGCGGGGGCCAGAGTCTGAATATGTCCTATTTATGTTGCAAAGTAGATATTGTTACCACACACAGGCAAAAAATCATGAATAAAGAAACCAACACCGTATAGGCGAAATGAGCATATATAATACAATGCGTATACTGATGCGTACCACCCACACCGCGAACTGAATTATATGAATATCTTATTCAAAAACGAATTCTAACGAAAAGATGCATGGACTGCTACATTTTTATGGTCTTTTCGCATAACGTGCATTGTTATATTCCATTCCTGAACCAGTTCCGTTTCCGTAAGTTTGTGATTGTCACATCTAGCCCGACATGCGTACGCTTCTATGACTCCCACCTCGCCTTTACTAACTGACAAACACCTGCTCATTACAATATAAGATTTTCCATCGGAACCGTCAGTGGTATCCAGGTTTGTACTGAAGGGTCCTGTTCAGATATAGTTATCGCAATGACGCTGCTGGGTATTCGTGCCGGTAACTGAAATCCTGTAACACCTCTCCATAACATGGTTTTTACTATCGAAATGTGTTAAAGTGGTACGGGTCAAAATTGATTGTGACGATATTTTCCGGACCGGATACTTCCTACATACTCAGGGAGCGTAAAGCGACAGGTTGATGATTTGGGGGTGGTAAGATTATGTTTTGCCGACGGACCTGGCAAGAGTGCTGGTATGGGGGATGGGTATAGGGGGAGGTGGTGTCCCCCTCCCTTCGAAAATTTTGAATATTGAAACGTCCTAGATGCAATCTGGTGCAATATTTCAGTAAAATTGGGGCGTCAGTCAGACTCGGACCCGCTCCCCACGTACGCACGCGGGACTCCAAAAACGCGGGGAACGCCAAAAAATTCGGCCCGAATTCTAATACAATGCCCGATTTTGACGCAGCTCGTTGATATGGCGCAGACCATCCAATCACCTGCGCAAATTTTCGGCCATTTAGTGAGTTTCAGACATATTTCCACATTTGCATTGAGATATATCTAACCAAGTTCCACAGATTATCTGGCAAAAGTTTGGTAGTTTGCCTGCCCGAATTTCGAACCAAAAAAATGGGGGGGGGTGCCCCTTCTACCTCTCGACTGTAATATAGATATGGCGATCCCATGCTTTCCCCATGAAATACGACGGTTTTATTGTTAGGTCTGAGAAATTATTTCTTCTAAATGTTTCAGCCAAAATGGCTTGAAAAAAATGTAGGCTATGCTTCTCTGGAATGAAGGACAAAAACCAAAACTGTCGAAGAACGGTGTCGAACTCACGAAAAAAAAAACAAATGGCAAAACGCTAACGCCTCATTTCCCCTTTTGCCGAGATGCCGGACAGACTGGGTCATCTCGCCCCAAATTACACGGACGCGACGGGACGTCACCATTCATCTATTTTTGCCGGCGTGTCATTCTGCCGACGCTGAATGGGCCAATTAAATGAAGGGCCAAAAGTCGACATAGCCCGTTAATAAAGTTGGCTCAGTTTTTCGTTTCCAGTTCACTTTCGATTCCCTTCACACCCTTATTTTCCTCTCCCTTCCCCTCTCGATTCTTGTAATACTCTTATCTTTTTCCTTTCTTTCCTCCTCTCCTCTCTTCCTCCTCTTTATCCTTTTTGCCGACAGAAAGAAAGTTGCCGGACGGTGACGAAATATTGGGGGGGGGGGGGGTAACACCCCCACACCGCTCGCTCGCTAGGCCACTGTACATACCTGCACGTCTTTTCGCGTCGTTAGTACCGTGAGTTTATTATTATTCTACTATGATGGATACGTCTAGTACCACACACAGCGACAGTGGGTAATGAAAATAGTAATTATATAATAATAATAATGAGAATTTAATAATAAGAATAAAATATTAATTAATAGATTGTATAATAATTTATTTTATGAAGAGTAACATCCTCCGAGAGTGTTCTAAACAAAAATAAGTGACTCTTAATAATTATTATAACATCGTGTTGAATGAAATCCAGTGAGAATACGGACATACAAAAAAATAGAAAATAAAATGACTAAAGGAAGTCATGTTATGAAGATTGAGTGCCATGATACTGTCTAAAAGGTTATGTGCGGTCAAACAACCGAAAAAAAACATGTAAGAGTTACTGCAGTAGCATACATGGGAATTACGATATCTACGTGTTTCCTATGCATACATGACACAGCTAAGTATCATGAAGTTGCGTGTCTGTATTTACCCTCCTCCATCCATCGACTTCCTATTCCAAACGGTTTGGTTTTCATGATGGCTACTAGGATATCGTTGTGAATAATGATGGTATTCCCGTCTCTGTGGGCCTACCCCCCTTTAACTAATAAAGATTGACCCTGACCCGACCCGTACTTAACAGCAGTGACGTGAAAAACAGTTCTCATCGCAACAGGTCTCGAGAAACGATGGTCATAATATCTGGGTTACTCCTAACGAAACGTAATAGTCGATAAACTCTGACTCTACACGTGCGAGAAGAATCGTCTGCCCCGCTGCCTGGGACAGGTTCATTCATTGTAGCGTCTTGTGCAGTGGCGAATGCCCCAGAATATGGAGTGGTTGCTTCTGCTGTTGTCCAAAAATGTGAGTATTTTGGTCCCCTCTTCTTTTCATTGACATTTACCTGAGCCAAGTGGGCGATCTTACTGGTATTTTCCGGAATTCCTGCTAGACTAGCTAGTTGTGTAGAATCAAGAAAATTTAATCAGTGTCCTAGAAAGTGGGACTCATTTCGTCATATTGACCTAGGCCTACTTGTTTTTCTGTCATTTTTTGTTTGTTTGAGACGCTTCTCTAGCAATGGGAACCCGGAAGTAGCATATAATCCATAAGAAAGCCTGGGAAAATCAGCGTGGAACAGTGACGACCGAAATTATTTATTTATTTATTTATTATTTATTTATTTATTTATTTATTATTTATTTATTATTTATTTATTTATTTATTCTCACTGAGGAAAGCGTTTTATGAGGGGAATCGTTATGGCACGTTCGATCGCTCACATTTGAGGTATTTATAATCTCGAGCCGCCGTGTTGGTCACCTTAGTGTTAACCAGGGGTTTCGCCCGTCGGTCTGAGTGCGTTTGGACTATTCACGGAGGAAGGCTCCTATGTTTTTAAAAACCAATCGCATCCACTTCCAAAACCGGCCGTACGGGAGAAACGTTTTATACATAGACTGACTTCAGATATCATCGTGAAAATTTGTGTCTGAATTCTAAAGAAACCGGTGGAAAAATTTATTTAATCCCCTACATTAATACGAGATGCGTTAGATTTGAGTACGGTAGGTCTCTCCTTGATGATCACCTCTCAGTTTTGAATAACGGGATCAAATCACCGTGCATCTTTTGTGAATTACTGTGCAACGGGCAACTGGTTGTGCTGTGTTCATCTATATTCCCTGACGCTTTAAGCTTTTAAATTAAGCCTTTCATGGTAAGTCTGGGTGTTTTCTGTTTTGGGTATAAAGTTCATACATTGTTGTCCGGTTCCCGACGCTTTGTCAGTGATGAGAGTTGATCTTTAACCTAAAATGGTGAAGATTCTCTCTATAACACTGCGAAACGATCATCATGAGAACCGTTTTTGTGAGTCTCCCCAATGACACTAATTTCTGGTGTTTTGATAGGGTGCAATATAATGCATCGGCGGCGAGCGGCTCGAGCAGTCGTTATGATAAATTGAGTTCCTGAAACATTTTTTATTAATGTGGCCGGAAGGGGGGAGTTCATGGGTCAGTCTTGAATGAAATTGGGGAATCAAGCTAAGTTTCCGACCACTATAACTCGACCAGGTGTTCATATTTAGTACTTATGTTTACCCATAAAGTACCTGGGTCATCCTATGTTTGTGGTCAGAAAGGCATCTGTGTCACAGAGGCGTAGAATGACAGGTGGAATCTGTGGACGCATTGCAAGCAATATTCCGGGTTCGAATTCCAGGCTGTACGGTCGTTGTCTTCTAGGTAGCTGTACTTGCATTTGCGACGGGCGAGGTCTTGTTCTTAACTTCCTGGTTCCGCTGTCAATGCACAATTGCAAAGATCATGGTTTGTCACGTATATTGTCATACGTTTTGTTGGTCGTCACTTGTGAGCAGTCACGTTGAAATTGGCACATTCTGCTCCCTCCAGTTATCGAGAAAGTGTCGTGTCCGTGGATGGAGTTCCTGATCGTCTATTCGAGGGGACGTAAATAAGTGGGGGTCGCGGGAGCAGGCGAGATTGGTTACACTCCTGCTGCCTCATTATTATCTGAGCACTAGTCAAGAAGAGAAGGCGAGTTTTCACCGGTGCTCCTCCACAATCAAGCAGCGGCCATTGTTTCATTGACGAGGTCAATGTGTAAATCGTTGGGAAAAAGAATAGTCTAGAATGGGTTTTTCTGTTTCAGGATGAAGTCGAAGCTTCCTTATATCGGTTTTGGTAGAGACAGGGGTCGTTTAATATCCAATCTACTTTGAGCTTGGTAACACAATAACTCACCCGTGGCTGGTTGGATGAAGCCGACTGCTCAGCAGTTTCTCTGTGATGAGTTCGTGAACTGATTGGGGTAATCTGGGGTCAACAGAGGGTCAAATAGCTGGAACATTGTCACACGATATAGAAGATACTTATCCGTTTCAGTGAAATCAATTGGTAATGGTTTTAAACAATTGCTAATACATATGGATACAATATTGGCTAGTACATTATCCCATTTCTTCTCGGTGTTGGCATAGGTTGTCGGAAATAAGCAAGCAATCAATAAGCCCTTCGACCCCTGAATCTCAAACATTCGTTACATAGACTAGTGGACAGACGTCTCACAACGGCTTGGTGGTACTTCACAAACACCACGCTTCGCCTTTTCAGATCACAAGGCTTATTCAGAAATACCAGTTTCTCGCCCAGAGACGCGTGAAGTCATTCTTATTTCCGCTACGTGGCGTATTTCTCCTTTTGTTTTTTGTTACGCTGAGAATGCGGTTTTTCTCTGTTTGTGGTTGGTTTTGTTTTTGTTTTCTTATGAGGCATCGAATACGAGTATGTATGTTGAGCTACCGCTATCATGCTGATATTCCACATGGATAAGTATTCACATTCCAGGTTACCAGCCTACTAATCATATTCAAGGAAATGAAGATCCCGAGAGTGCGGCTGTCAATAATGCTAGGATGGTGCCTGACTCTCCAGGCTGGGTGTCCAGCCCCAGCTAAGACACTCTTGGGCAACTCGGAGGAGCCCTTCTTATTTCTCTTCCTGTACTCTTGAGGAGACACGAATGATGGTGCGTACCTTGGGTCCCATACCCAAACCACCATCGAAGAGAGGCGCTTCCCCACCAGAGCCAGTCGACGCCGGGAGGGCGAGCCTAAAACGTGACGACCCACCCCCCTGCTTGCTTCCAACTCGGAACCCGAGTACGAGATGTGTGAAGATTGCCTCTACCGGAATGTGTACGTTCCTCGCTCAAAGGTTTGTCTGTTCTTATTGTTTCCTTCCTTGAATAATATTTAGATTCGAATATATCTTCTCGATTTTAAAACCCCTCCTGAATAAATAACAAATACATAATGTCATTAGCAATAAAGCTTGGCTTTTTCCTGATTTTTGGCCAGTCCCTTTCTCATCTGCCGCTATTCTGTTTTCTTGGTTTATCTTAGATTGCTATACAAAAAATCATAGAACGTTAAATCCTATTCTACTAGACTGTCCAAAACTCGTCATCCACTCTATGTTTGACGATCAAGCAGAATGTTCCATACACAGCTCTGTCAACAAAACCAATTTCTTCAACTTTCCTATTAATTCTTTTACTAGCCCGGCATATGTATGTAAAGGTTCAAATTGTCGATACTTTTTACTTAATAATCGGCCTTTTCCTCCCGTCATGTATGGGTTGAACTCTATTATCCATCCCTCATCAGTTTTAATTTCGCCATCTCTTTCAGACGTCGCAATTTGTCTTACGAACTTTCTATCGCAAGACGAGGAAACCAGTGAAAATGTACTTCTGAGTAGGAAGGGGCTTGAATAGGGTCCGCGGCACCATAGTACCCACCCAGATCCCAGTGCATTATGTGCCTGTCGGGATACTTGCTCAGCATGGACGGAGACTCGCTTGATAGAGACTTTAGGGCGGAATCCGGTGCCACTAAGTACGAAAAGTAGAATGAGACCACGGCTTATTTGGCCTAAGGAGTGCATGGAGACATTGGTGTTTTCCAAGGATCCAAGGATTCTTTTTGCTCATATATTAACATGGGCGGCGCCAGGGTCTACTGTATGAGGGTGCAGATTTGTGCATGATTGTTCTTCATTGGGGGAGGGCTTAAGCCCCCCTCCCTCTGCGATTTTTTGAATCATTATTACTGCTTAAATGCAAATGGTGCCACAATTTGATACCTTGTAAGTGTACTACGTCAACGAGTCGATCGAGAAAAATCGCATAAATTTCTGAAAAAATTACAATGCATGACAATTTTTCCAGGAAGGTCATAATTCATTCGATACACCTGAACAAAAATAAATCCGATAAACTGGTAAACCGAGTTCTGTAGCAGATAGGCAGACTTTACTTTTTTTAGAAAAAAAATGCATGTAATTGTATGCTAAAGATGCTGGTAAATACCTGAAGCAATACCATTGTTTTCTGTAATACCAAATAGAATCACTCTAGAAAAGCAATTAGAAGCATCTCAATCAGAATATCCACATTTACAAGCCTGCAAAAAACTGTATTTTTACTCCTTCAAGCGTGACTCTAAAAATAGTGGGAAAATTATCCCATGATTCGTTTTGATACAATCACCATAGTAATGTCCCCAAAATCAATCATTTGGAGTAACTTTAAACACAATTGTTTTAGATTAGAGTTACAAACTGCCAAAAAATGGAGCATATGACTTCAAACACCCGACATAAATACCGCCGCTCGGGCCTATGTCAAGGACAACTATAGTCCCTCTAGGCTATCTTCTGCCCTTCTTGTTTCAACCCCCTTCTAGAAAGGAGTTACAGACTGCCAGGTTTGACTTAGGTTGTCAACATCGCACATTCCCCTCAAGCCGGCACCCTTGGGTTTGCAGACTTTATAACTTAAAGACGATGCGGGAATAGAAAAAGGTGAAAACGCGTTCCGTTGACACAGTCTTTCTTCTCAAAGCTTTTATTGCATATTAACATATATATACGGCACGCACACACTAGCCGTGCCCCATCCCCCGCCACTCCTGTCAAACCTAAAATCTTATGTTGGATGCTTGCGTCTTTCATTCCATATCGTAGCGTGTCACGCGAATGGGCTACCTCTGTCTAGTCAACCGTGTAGCTGTTAGGCCATTTGGTCGAAACACGGAATTGAAAACAAGTTTCCTATTTTTTGGGTGAGTGCACAAGCAACGGATTCATGGTAAATGCAAATACAGGGTGACCAGAAAATATTTGGCGAGACCTAAATGTCCAATAAAGGCAGGAGCGCTAATATGAATGCCCATAACACATCCGATTGGAAACTCGGGGTAGGAGTTTCAAAAAATCACTGCAAATCATGAAAACGTAAATAGAGTCTAAGACATGCCATAGTCATGATTAGTTGCAATCTAAGAAAACAAACATTCATACAGGGAAAGTTGAATTGTTTTGATACTGAAGGAATCATCGATATAACCCGATGAGAGAAAGTCAAATTCAATGATAGGAATCGTCAAGTAATACATTGCTTTCATGTGTTTGAACCAGCATAAAAATGTTTCCACAATGTTAATACGGCTGGATTTAGGGGACGACTTCTAGGCTTTGAAACAGATTACAAATTCATATAGAAAAGTATGCTTATTGCTTATAGCAGAAACATCGGAACTGCTATGCAATGATGGTGTACGGTTGTTATTTGTGAGATACCCAGTCGCCCACGAAGAAAGTCAATTCTCGGCGGTGATGTCTCACCAAATACTCAAGAACTCTAGCGATTATCAACATCGATGTCTTTATTAACATTAAAGTAGTGGATGGCAGACGCGCCGGGAGGTTGGGAGTTCATAAGAAGCGTATTATAACAAAGTTGATATGCTCAGAAATTCTTTTCGAGACTCTAGTATGAACAATTGCAAATCAATAGTCCGAACTCCGAAGGTCAACCTTCCGACAGTTTCGAAAATTCATATCAAGTCTATCCCTGTTATACATTCTAAACTAATGCAAATTCGAAGATATCTAATGGCCGTAAATTCGGCATGGGTCGGAGTGATCAGGCATGACACGGGTCCCACATAAGGCGAAGGCGCTGCGAAGTTGCAAGTAATATTGAGTCCTTTAACCTTATTAACAAAACGGTGGCTCATAATGACCACACTGTTCTCAAAACAGTAAAACATGACGCTACATTTGCGAACGCTATATTTACAGCAACAGTTGTTTTGAGTCTAGATTTCGTATCGATGAGAACGAATAGAAAATAACCTACGTTGGATAAAGGATTTTATTAAAGGAATAAAATAAATTAACAGGAGAGAGCCGCCAGAGTATCCAAAGGAAAACCGATGCGTTAAAAGGAGCTTTCTTTTAAACATGTTTACATTTGGTGGTGATTTAAGTTGTAGAGGGAGTTCGTTCCACAGGTATGGAGCAGAGACGGAGAATGAGCGACGACCGAAGGCCTTCAGATTCCACCGAGGGACATGTAGAAGAAGCGGGATGGGGAAAGAAGTGTCCGCTCGTAAGTCGGCGCGATCATGCTCTCGAGGTACGGAGGTGCCAAACCATTGAGGGCCTTGAACGTCATCATGATGATTTTGAACTGGATTCCTGTACAGGACGGGTAAGGAATGTAATCGGCGTAGAACTGGTGTTATATGGTCAAACTTCCTAGAACGGGTTATGATACGGGCGGCAGTGTTCTGCGTGCGTTGAAGCAGCTTGATTTGATACTCGGGAAGTCTATATAAGAGTGAATTCCCGAAATCCAGTTTTGCTGTGATTACTGCATGAATAAGATTTACAAGATTCTCCGACAGAATTTCCTGGGGTGAGCCTTCTCCGAAGGAAGAAGTTGACCGAGCGACACGTATTGGTGATGTGGTTTTGAAAGGAGTAAGTGCTGTCAAATGTAACCCCGATGTTCTTGGCGGAATCTGTAAGTTCGACTGATGATGTACCCACATGAATATTGTGGGTAGTAACCGGCGAAGTATCGAAGCGAGATCGCATCAGCATAGCCTCTGTCTTGTTATCATTTAATTTCAGTTTGTTCTGAGCAAACCAGCCTTTGATGTCACTAAGACAGGCTCACGGGGTTGCAGTTGGGGAAGAATCGGAAGTTTGAAAAAAGAAATGTAACCAATTGTTGTTCATCGCCCTCATGCTGGATTTAAAGCTGTGTCGCCGAATCACGTTGCCAAGTGGTGCAATGTACAGCATAAATAGGAGAGGTCCTAAAACTGACCCCTGTGGAACGCCGAACCGTAAGATGGGGGCTGTCAGCGACTGCTTACCTCCGATAGAAACCGCTTGAGATCTGTCTACCAAGTATGAACGCGGCCAGTTGTGGGCGACACCATCGATACCCAGATGCTGCAGGCGATTTAGAAGAATACTGTGGCCGATGGTGTCGAATGCCGCTAAGAGATCGAGGAGTATGAAGAGGACATAATCGCCTTTATCCAGCGAACTTAGAATGTCGTTATGTACACAGAGTAGGGCCGTTTCGGTACCATGGAATTTCCGATAGGCGGACTGCATCGGTTCCAAAAGGGAGTTTTGATTGAGGTACTCGTTGAGTTGAGCAGCCACAACTCTCTCCATGACCTTGGATAAGAAGGGTAGGTTGAGATGGACGATAGTACCAATGTCCTCGGGCGGGTCGAGACTCGGTTCTTTAGAAAGATGGAATGACCTTGGCGAACTTTTGACAATTCACCCCACCCTCGACTGAACGAAAGCGTGTGCATTAAAACATCATCCTGTCGATTTTATTTTTTCGGCCCCAAACCCATGGGGGAGGGGCAGCCGTCCTCTGTGGCGCCGCCCCTGTATATTACCGATCTCTAAGATTCGGTGCAATCTAGAAGTAAACAAGTTTTGCGGACGACACTAAGTTTTGTATCGGGAAGTGATTTCGAATGAAGATTATCGGACAAATGATTAAGAGAAATGACTGATATTGATTCTGATATGCCAAGAAGGAAACCACTGATGAACTGCCAGGCTTTCTTGTCAACGAGTGTAAAATCCCCATTGCTCCAGCAGTCAGATGTGAAAATATCGACCTCTAAACTGTGTAATGAAGACAATCTCTTCGAATAGGTAGCGTGCAGGACTCGCGAACCTCCTTTTTCGAGTATAATAATAGAAACTGCTGCCGAATTTTTTACAGAAAACTCTCTTTCAAAAATGTGATTTCTAAATTTACCCAAATAACCCTGCTTTTTTTTTTAGAAATAATATGGAAATGGATAGACACTTATTTCACGGGCTCAAAACAGCTTGTACTTGAACGACTCTTTAGAGAGCTGAAATTTTTGAGAGCCCGACAAAGCTTTGCAGATGAAAAGTAAAACTCATCCAGGAGCCCCTTATTTGCCGTAGAGGAGACGGGACGATAATGCGTCTCCTCTTCTTGGATAGTGTAGCGGTGTAGCCGATCCAACTCATCCAGGACCCGCCATTTTACGCACCCTTCGAAAGAAGATCCTGTGAACACACAGATACGAGACAATTTCTGGATCCGGCGGGGAATAGAGATTCTGTCACACGTGACTGTTCACAGTCGACTTGACGTGGCCTATTGCAAATATCCCGAATAGGCCTCGGAAACTTACAAGTCTACTGTATTACAGCGAAACCACGATGTGAAGACTAAACATAGACCTCACCGCGACTGCAAGTACAGTCATCTACGGAAAACGTCTGGAGACTCAAACTCATTTGCTTGCACAGCGTAACTGACATAACGACACCACTCTGCTAGTCTTCCGCCGACAGGAATTCCTGACAGTCGAAAGAATATTCACTTCGCCCTCCCACAGCCCTTCTCAGCCCTCCGCTTGCGCCGTGCTATGACTACGAGTTGGTATAGTTGTCGTCGGTAGGCTTACGAACAAGGCTGATCACTTGGACCATCGATAATTTGATGATACAAAAAGCAAACCAGTGCAACATGAATCAAGCCCAAAAATGTAAGGCTTCGCGATGCGATGTCCAAAAGAGATTGCTTGTAATTGTGACACCGAGGTATGAATGTTCTCTCGTCAGTCGAGTGGTTTGTTAGCATCAAATACAGTCTGGAAAACTGTTAGAATAGAACTCCAACGTCCGCAGTAACGAACATTGACTTGCATCTAGAAGCATTTGGATCCAATCTGGTTCAAGACGGCCTCGATTGACGAAAAATTCACCAGGTCTTTCTGGAGCATACAGAGTGCAGTTATCCCGAAAAGTTCGAATGGTAGGAGTTTATGCGTGCCTGCATATGATTTATGATATCAAGAGAGGATAGTGATGGACCGAGAACTTTACCTCGAGGTCCTTCCTTACCAGAACCAAACCAAATGACACCATCCAAAACAACATGATGAACAGAACACAGCTATTCGTGTGAGAATTCTGTCAGATATACCGTAATATTGGTGTTTGTACGCCCAAAGCATGTGGTGTCGGAAGCGTTGCTGGAAGCTTATCTTTTCTTCGCGCTTCTTGTACGTATTTTCCCTGTACAACCCACTGAGCATTATACGACATTCCCCATCAATGGGGGTTATGACCTATAATGAATTGTGACAATACATTTCGCAGTTGGTTATCCTTCTGCAAACCTGCAGCACGCGGTCTTTTTGGATTTGCTGTAAGGACCTTTATTGTAGAAGTTGCTAGTAATTTAATGTAGATTGAATTGCCATTGATTCACTGTAAGTTCTACTGTTGAACTGCAGTCTACTGGGAGAATTAACAGTAAATCCTTGTAAATATAAAGTTAGTAAAACTACTGTGGAAATTGACAGTAAAAGTCTTCGACTGTGAAGTTTACGTAGAATTTTAGAGTAAATTATTGGCAACGGTTATGCCTTTCTACGGAAATTGTTTACAGTGTGGTAAACACTCCCTTTCCCCAAATTGGACCCACCCATTATGGATATTTCCCTACCTCTCAGCACACTAACAGAAGGCCTACATTGTTACCCACATACTTACATCACTAGCCTTCACATGTGGACACATTAAACCCCCAAGGAGTATCACGACCCTGTTTTCAAATTTACCATAATTATTCGCCGCTATGCATTCATTGCAGTCACTCCAATCTTCATTCAGCCTCGAGTTCGAGTTAAAATCCTGGCCTCAGACCTGACCTTGCGGATGGTGCTACGAAAATTGCACTGGTCACAAGAGAGCGTTGATTGTTATTCATGTGGCAAGTACTCCATCTCAATTGTACCGGATATGAAATAAAAACCTCGTAGGATTCTCATACCAAACTTGAACGAGAGTGTTTTCGGGAGTTGCCACATCTGCGCCCGCTACCGATATAACCCCCCCCCCCCCCTTCGACCAACCCTTGGAGCTGTCCAGTTTCTTCAGCCTTTTGTATCCATCCCAACCGTTCCCCTCCCACCTGACTCTTCCCCATAAAGCCTCCTTAATACCAATTCTACGATTTTCGTTCCGACCACAACCCTCCAACCAACATCAGGACTAGCTTAGAGCCTAGACAACTCCGAACTAGTGATAAACAAAATGTACTGCATGCCATCGTGATTTCAACAGCCTGTCTATGCCAACAAGAGACAAACTTCATGCCCTTTTGATTGCCCCACTTTCCCATATTGTTCGTGGCTGTGAAACCACAAGCTGGACCGCAGTATTAACGACCATGAAGTTTTTCCCTACGGCTGAGAAAAACTTAAAGTGACGCCGAAATTGAAGACAATCCGACTGTAAAAATAAGTGGGCACAAAAATGCCATTGTAATCGGTTCCCGTGTTTGGGTGTATTATAGTAACGAGCTCCCCCGCCTTCAATCTCGCATAGCATTAACTGATATTTCATAGTAAAAGTTTGCTAACAAAAACACCAATTACCTCTGCGCGATTTTAACCTCAAAGGACACGATTGGACTTCTAGCCAGCAAGCTCAGAGCTCCCACCCCGAATTCTCGTAGTAAACTTTTGGATATTATTGCTGACTTTTTCCTGGAGCAACTGGTCACAACTCCTCCTCGTGGTGACTCAATACTGGGACCTAATTCTTACCAACAGACCCGACAGTTGTTTCCAACATCAGAATCGCTCCTGGGATGAGTACCATTAAGGGACTATCACATCGTTATTACTGACATCCTGGTGCTCCAGTCCAATAAACAGGAAATCCCCCTAGGAATGTGTTTTTTTTTTTCAGGGGAGCCGAGTGACATTGTAAGCCTTAAAGACTGCACCAATAAGTTAACTTCTGCTCTCTCACTACGTTTTTTCTTCCAGCGGTCGTGAATGAAAACTTTGATTGCGATTCAGCATTCGTGTTGAGTGCCAAAAGTCGATTCATTCCTACTAAGAGAAAAATGCGCCAGTATAGTTATCCCCTGGAATGAAAATACTTCCTCAAAAAGACGCATATCCAAACGACGTCGCATTTTTTTAACCTTTTGCAAAAGTGTAAACGCCTCAGTAGTACCATCATACCACCCCAGTACTGCAAATGGTTTAATGTCTTTATTTATCAGATTCTTAAAGGAAATACATTACCAATATTTTGAAAATCAGGCAACGAGAGTGAGATAGGAAAAACCTCTTCAAATGTGTTCAATAGGTCAGAGAGGAAAGCAATATGGTATCCCATCCCTTAAACCACCGGACAAATTTATTACCACCAAACAAACAAAACCAAAGCCGAGATCATGAATGCTATTTCACTCTGTCTTCACTTCCACAAATGACAAACCCAGTTCATGACAAAGGCAGTCTTCTCACCCAACTATTACAGTTACTCATAACGGTGTTCTTAAACTTCTCGATAACCTCCAAACACCGAAAAGGGAAGCGATCGGTTCCCGACAATAACTCGGCCAGATTGCTTATGACTGTGGCGGACGAAATTACGCTGCTCTGTATTTTTTCAGCAGTCCTTTGAGCTTGGAATTCTGCACGATGGAGTTTGGAAAGGCGAATGTTCCCCCTATTCATAAAAAAGGGACTCAGATCCAACCCCGGAAATACTCACCCTATCCGTTAACTAGTATAGTTGGCATAAATCGTGAGCATATTATGGCTAGTCACTTCATGAAGCATCTAGAAGAGAATGACATTATCACCCGTACCTACATGGTTTCGTAACGCAAAGATAACGGGTTGTCCAGTCCCAGTGCTCTTCCCCCCACACTTGTAAGACTTCGCCAACGGCTATTATAATCGTTCCCAAGTGAAGTATCTGCTAATTTCACAATCGTTTTTCGTACTCAAAAGAACCAGTGACGGTGATCTTCCACCATGAGTAAGAGAAGTCTGGAGTCCCGCAGGACCCCCTCTTTTCTCTGTGCTACATAAAACGATCTCCATAATTCTGTGTTTTCCAGTGTTGTTCATTTGGGAACGATGCCCTTATGTACCGACAGATCTAGTGGGAAATATATGTGCGCCCTGAACTCGGAATACGCTCCCAAGTTTGGTCCCCGTAACTATCATGGTGGAGAAAAGAAAATAAGGAAATATTCAATCCTCAGGCAGACAGGTCGCTACCTGCGCACTGACAGTGTGACATTGTCTCTTCCCTGGAATTGGGATCACTTGACAAGACGAGAATTAGCAAGATTGCCACCTGTCCATATAATTCTCCATCGAATTGGCTGTCCCCACACAGAATGTCTTAATTCCCCACACAGCGATACTAGGTCCAACCCCGGCCAGCCCTTAAAAATATAGGTTGCCGTATTTTGTGGTCGCTGTTAGAGGCTATAGTAGAACAATTACTATGTATAGCCAGTATACACTTACTCCGCCATCATTAATACGGAATAGGTGGATATCTGGACAGCTGGGCGCCTGTAGCAAGGGGGGTCGAACCAATTAGCCAGTACCTGCTACTGTGGTATGCGGCCAGTAGGAACGTTGCGATGTAGCATTTCGTGTAGATCAAGGGGATCGAGTAGGCTATCCAATATCGTAGTATCCAGGTTTAGAATGGGAATCGAGGCGAAATTCTACTGCGACATTGTTTTATGTATTTCGCAGTTTACTGTCTATGGAACCATATGCCAGTATCATGATACTCTGGATTTGTCATTGAATCTCTCTGTAAGAGGAAGAAATGTTTAATTCAGTGATCACCGTGTGAACCAGGAACCGTGTCAACAAAAAAGTTCTACAGTGTTTTCCAAAGAGGAATACCACCGACGACGCCTCGATCCTCTGTTTCGAGCGTCTATAGGTCTCATTCAGCGAGTCACCCTATATTATCGAGGGAGCTTCTCCTGTCCGCGTGTCGCATATCCGGATACTGGTAAGGATTCTTTTTTTTTTCATAAAACCGCTGATACTAGGAGGGCGTTTTTATAAGTAGATTGCTTGGTTATTCGCATAACATTTGGTGTTTACAGGATGGGAAAGGTGTCAATTATCTATAAACAATTCTCTAACATGTTCCTGAATTGCAGTGATTCTGAAATGCAAAAATAATCTCTGCAATGGGCAGGCGGCCAAATAAAGATTTGGGACATGTACCGGTACACCATGATTTATTTTGGATACGCTACTGCTAAATCGCATTAGCGACTTCAGTCCGAACGGTGGGTTTCTGGTGGATTGGGAGACAGGCACGCGAAGACATATGAAGAGCCCTGTCAGTACAGGAGGTAGATTAGCTCAGTCGTAGAGCTACAGATGCAAAACAATGATTGGGCGTCGGGAGGCCCATTGGAAAACCCGAGGACTGTTAAGCAGTTGCTGTTGACAAGGCATTGTCTCTTGAAAAGTGCCACGCCACCCATGTGTTAAAGTGGGTACCGGTTGAGGTGACTCGTGTGTTAGCGAGCGCCGTATGGGACAGCCCTATTGGGAAGTCCCCCAGGGGACACGAAAAGGTGACGTACTGAAATAGTGCGTCCGGAGAGGAAAAAGCCTGACTATCGAAAACCCCGACCAGGGTTGGACAAAGTTCAAAAAAAGTTCGACTCGTGCGTCTTGAAACACATTAGACCCATAATCAATAGCTTTCCCCTATCGCTGGCGCCTCAGAACGTTTTCACTAATTCGATAACACCAATAGAAATCATCAGAAAGATCCACACTGTATGCGGGTTATGTATCGCATACTACTCAAGATTGGCGTCCGTATATGAAGTCAAGGTATCAATGTCAATTTCGTAAACCCAGAATATTCTAGGAAGAGTTTGTTGTTCGACAGAGAAAAATTGATGAAAAATGAACACTTCCTGTCCGGTTAATAGATAAATGTTGGAAGTTCGAGATTTATTTTCTAAAAGGATCGGGAACCGTGATTGGCTGCTGCTGCCCCTACTGTGTGTGAAACTGATTCAGAAGCACCTTGATGGATACCACTGTCTCACCAGTTTAGGTCACGACTAAAACAATACTGCTTCACACTAGCGTTTGTTTTAATGTTTGTAATCGCTAGGATGCGTGTGTTCTTTTTCCTTCTCTTTTTTCTTTTTTCCGCAAATCGAGTACGCTACGAATATGTTTATGGAGCTACGCGCAGTATATTTATTATCACATCCACATTCAGGTGCTATGACCCAGCCCCTAATCAGGAAATGAAGTGCCCACAAGCTCTACTACTACTAGGACATGGTTCCTGAGCGTTTTTTTCCCAGGCCGGGATTCATCCTATGTTATTAATAGTCTTGGGCAGCTTAGAGGAAAAAACGATACTCTCTCTTCCCCGTACTTGAGGGATTCACGAAGGATGGTGGCGTACCTTGGGGTCCCGTACGCCAAACCACCAGTCGGAGAGAGGCGCTTCCGTCCACCAGAAGCGGTCAGTAGTGGAAGGGAGGAAGGACGTTCTGAACGTGACGACCCACCCCCCTGCCTGCTTACAGCTACGGGAACCAGGGTACGAGATGTCTGAAGATTGCCTCTTCCTGAATGTGTACGTTCCTCGCTCGGAGGTTTGTCTGTCACCATAAAGTTTCTCTTGTAGAATGATTTAGACTCAAATCTAGTTTTTCTTCCCGATTCCCAAATCGCTGTAGGTCTTACAATGGACAATCTCCAATCCAAGAAACTCGAGAAACTACTCAACGAGTTCTTTATCTCTGCTATATGAGATTGCTCTATCAGGCAGAATGTTTCAACGCAGCCCTTCACGCATCCACTTTCTTTCTCCGTCTGTCATACTAATTCATTATCCGTGTATGTCTTCGTCTTCCCATAATGTATTCTCATATTTTTCATATATAATTTTCCGCGGTGTTGCCGAAAACATAAATTTAATTCGTCAGTCAATGTGGTGCTCCCTATTGCCTTGTGTCTCGCGACGAACACTTTATCGATCTTTCCAGTTTCCAGTTCTGACATTGAGGTGACTACCCGGGAGGCAAGGGGGGTCGGAACATTGGCAGCCCAATTTTTGCGACACTTTAGGCGCCATCGGAGCAGAAAAGGCGAATGAATAAATTTTGCACGAACATTTCTGGTCTATTTTTTCTAATGTCACACACCACACTAAGTGGCGAACAGTGTCCTGGTTTCCAGGTAGGAAGAGTAGACAACCTGGAAGTTGCCGTCTGGTTCCCGCTCCTGTAGATTTTCATTATCATAGATCGGCAATCCTAATATGTCATCTCAATAGCGATGCAAACACTTATTTTTGCTTGCTGAAATTACATGCTACAAAACACCTAATTAGATCAACTTTTTTTTTTTAAACATCTTTTGATGGAGGTAAAATTTATTCTCTTTCAATTATACAATATTCCTACTTTCAAAATGAAATGATGAAAGAATTCATTACCATTCAATGTTCTATAGAAAATGAAACGCTTTTCCTCGTTCAGGTAATGGAGTACACAGTAGCGATTAGTGTTTGTGCCGAACCTTTTCAGAAAACTGAGTCGTACCATTGAGTCTGGCCTGGACTCTTTCCCTAGAAATTGCCCTCGTGACCCATTGACGCTCCATGATACACCTCCCATCTCCCCGCTATGTGTCTTAAGGATGCAGGAATTGGAGTCTGCCCATCCCTGCTCGGGGTCCACAATCACCTCCAGCTGTCTAGGCTTGTCACATACACTGTGGCTACTTTCGAATCCTTCAATTGGCTTTCCGTGGGCTTTCCTCGGAATTCGAAAGCAAGCCTGAGTGTATTGACCAGTAACTTGTGATCAGTGGTGGAGAACTGGGCACTCCTGAAGACCCTGCATTACAACGAGTTTCTTAACACTTCATACGATATGCTTCCTTAAAGTGAGGAGCAGTCGATTCCCATCGACGAACACAATATTGATGGACACGATGGTGAGCCCTGGTGATGAAAAGGAAAGAAGGAGGGGTGACAACCTCACCTCCCATTGGACGGAAACCCTGAGGGGAACCGAATAATTTCGTATAAAGGGACATACCAAGCCCCAATCGCCGTACCAGATTTCTGGAAGTAAAATTCAATATCACACGATAACACGTTGCAGGTAAGAGTCAGCACAATCATTTAAACTAGACTCTCAGTGGACGGACACTGAAACTTTTTTTGCGATTCAGTTCATTCTTGTTGAGTGCCAAAAACCAATTCATTCCTACTAGGAGAATATCTGGCAAGGATGGTTATCTCTGGATAAATACCTTTCTCAGAAGATACATATCCAAAAGGCGTCGCCTTTTTTACACCCTTTTGAGAAGCAGTAAACGCCCACGTAGTACCCATCAATACACTCAGTACTGTAAATTCGTGGATGCCCTTATCATTGATTCTTACTGAGAATACATTACCAATCTTTTTGACAATCAGGCAACGAGAGTGGAGAATAAGAAAAACTCTTCAAATTCGTTAAAAGTAATAGAATAAATCAATTTGCTGTATTACAATTGACTTAGTGTTTACAAAACAACCAATCAAATTTTGGGGATTTTCTAACATGGAAAGTAAATGTTACGCTGACTGTACATTATCAGCCGAAAAAACTGATTGGAGAGTTATGAAAAACAGAACTAAATCAGATTCGTTGTGTGATTTTCTTGAACATGTACTGGGAAGAAATTGAAAGACAACCTCCTTTTGTTTTTTACTGGTGCGCCACAATTGAAAGTTTGTTCAGCCTTCAGGTGACCACACCAAAGATTATAGCGTAGGCATAGGCTGTACTGTAGGCTTTCAACTTGGCCACATATTTGACTGACATGCCACGCCTAAAATATTCAGTGTGAACTACGCCCTACATCATGTTTCCACGGTGGCCAGTATCAACATTATGTAACAACATTATGGCCAGTAACAACATTATGCAAGTACAAGCCTAAAGCCTATTCATTCACTCACAACTTCATATTCTACTACACATATTACAATAAATTGTATGGGCCTAAGTTAGGATAGGTAAAACAAACTAAATTTTGAATTGACCTAGGAATTCGGATAATGAACCCGGCATTTCATCACTAAATTCAGCTCCAAATAGCCTAGTATTTCATACTTTTATAACTTACAATTGAAACAAAGTTCCTTCAAAACCCTAGTCACACTCTGCATCGTATTAAATACCTGCATTGCAGCAACAGTTTTGTGGATTGTGAAGAGGACAGCGACTGGTATATTGTTATGTGGGCGTATGCCTGATTATTTGTGCAGAATCCTGGGCCTAGGCCTATGTACAGTACAGAGCATGAATCATGATGAAGTCGCGAGCCTAGGGACCTAGCCACGTTAGGCCTTGTAAAGGAGTCGCCTTAAGAACCTTTACTTCACTCTACTAGTACTAAGACACTAGTACGTACTTGTAAGTTACGTAACCTAACCATGACGTGTAATATTTACCGCTTCATAACTTTTAAACATTGAAATGAAAGCCCTCGTCTGACAGAGGAGAACTTACTTCATGCCGCTACCACACTCATGTGCGTGCAATGCGAACGACTGTGGCAACTGGCAAGTCTGATTGGTTCGTTGCATAGTTTGTAATTGATTTCCGGAAACGACTCTGAGCAATTCGGATCTGCTGTTGTTTAGTTCGTATGACCTCGGGTCATTGGTTTTGGTGACATCATGAACATTACGTAATCGCACTAAAATCCTTCTTTTCGCCCAAAATAACGCTCTTCCCTAATAATACAAACGTTCCATAGTCCTTTGAACGTTTTAGGCGGTATTCCACGCGTTTTAACGCAAAGAGGGCGGCTGCAAAACAGTGAAACGGACGTCTCAAATCATGTACTTCCAAAACACTTATGAAACCTATTGAGGGTTTCACCAGAGCTTTCGTCGTGTGTTGCCACCTTACGGTGGATTCCGGGAACTGGGCGTCCAGAGCATGTAGATTAGTCACAGGCAGGCAGGTCGCTACCTGCGCAAGTGACATGGTCTCTTCCCTGAATGGGATTCACTCGTGCATAGAAGAGACTTAGCGGATCTTGTCATGAATTATGGGAGCTTTGCAGTAACTCAATGAAGATGAAGATGTTGCTGAAGTTCGTGTGATAAATGTGACCTCGCAGCGCATGCATTAACCTTTCAACAAAGTTCATCATAAGAAAGTTTAGAAGTTATAGACTATTGCTGTTAGGTATTAGCACATTTCTCAGCCATCATTAATAGGTAACAGGTGGATGAAATGACCGTAACATAAAATATTTATCTGGACAGCTGGGCGCCTGTAGCAGTGGGGTACGAACCAATTACCCAGTGACTGTTTTAGAATTTGGGAATCGAGCTGAATCTACTTGATATTCGTTTTGACGTATTTGTGCCGTTAATGTCTATGGAACACATCTGCCAGTTATCCATGCTATTCTGGATGTTTTCATTGAATCTTTAAAGGAGGAAAGAAAATGTTAATTCATTGATCACTGTGAACCAGAAAACCGTGTTAACACAAAGTTCCACAGTGTTTTCAAAGAGAAATACCACGGACGACGCTCGATTCCGTCTAATCTGTTCGAGCGTCGAATCAGGTCACGCTTCCCAGCGAGTCACCCTATATTACGAATGCAGAATAATCATGCTGCAATGGGCAGGGGCCGAATAAATATTGGGGACCATGTACCGCGGTACAACAGGATGGATTTTTGTATACGATTACTGCTAAATCGCATTAGAGACCTTCGTCCGAATGTGGGTTTTCTGGCGGATGGGAGAAAGGCAACGATGAAGACACATGAAGAGCCCTGTCAGTACAGGAGGTAGATTAGCTCAGTCGGTTAGAGCTACAGCAGACTGCAAAAACCATTGATCGCGGAGTTCGGAGCCCATTGGAAACCCGAGGACGTTTCCGCAGTGCTGTGTGACAAGGCATGTCTCTTGAAAGTCTCACGCCACCCACGGTGTTAAGTGCGGTACCTTGTGAGGTTGACTTGTGGGAGCGAGCGCCGTATGTGGCAGCACCTATGGGAAGTCACCCAGGGGACACGAAACAACGTGATGTACTGAAATAGTGCGTCTGGAGAGGTGCGTGCTGTATAGGTATAGTACGGGTGGGGCTTGTGTGACAAGTCACTGATGGATCAGGGTAAGGCTGTAAAGCGCTTTGAGCATGTCTTCGACGTGTGAGAAAAGCGCTATTAAGTGCGCGAAATAATATTTGTTTAAGGCTTGGAATACTCTGCTGACAAAATACATGTTTCAGGAAATCCAGAAATACCATTAGCAATACATCAAAAAATGTAAGCAGCCTCTTTTTTGCCCTGCATTCATCTTGTGATCTGCCAGCTTGGTTTTCGAAAACGAAACATGGACCGATAAATGATGGTGATAAATGATCGACAATCTATGTGTTTTGCGATGAAATACATTTTTTTAAATTTTATGTTGCCTAGAGTTATGTATTGGGCTTCGCATTTATAGTGGGTGACAGTTGACTCCCCTTGGAAAATTCAGTTTGGTAAATTCTCACAGCTAGGGGATTCAATCAAGTAATGAGAGTTAATATATGTGCCTATCCCACGGACGACAGTAGCAATAATGTGGATTTACTCGGTGGATATATACTCATAATGTACCTCATGTAAATTCATCGCAATAACAGAAACACGGTGTTGACGAGCATGACCAAGCGGGAGGCGCGCTAAGTACTACCGACGGTATTCAGGGAGCGCCGCTATGCACCCCGACGCGGGCCACTTATCAGGGAGCACCTGTGTGGCTGCGTTTTAGCGACTGTTAGTGTAGATATTACGTTCATAACCTTCAATTGATGGACCTGATTGGCTGACGAGTCATGTGGACACATAAATCATCTTAACAGAATAACAGTCCCAAGAAGCCACTGATAGTTAGGCCACGCCACTGCTAGCACTGATTTCATATACAAAATTACGTCCCATGTTGACAACACACCTGATTACTGATCACGTGACTCTTTTCCGTTCGAGTCGCTGTGCAAAAATACTCGAGCCCTAAACAGTCAACAAAACGAACCCTATGTACCCGGACAGAGGTCAACATGGAGCGCCGCTCCGTACCCCGACGGTTATTAGGGAAAACGCGCTCGTACCCCGACGGTGGTTCAGGGGGAGGCGCTATGCAACCCCGCGCGACGGTTATCAGAAGCACACCAGTACCCCACGACGGTCACAGGGAGCGCGCTCCGTACCCCTGACGGTTTGTAGGGAGCGCGCTCGTACCCCGACGGTTTCCAGGGAGAGCGGATCTGTACCCCGACGGGTGGTCGGGGAGCCGCTATGCACCCGGCGAGACAGTATTCAGGTAGAGCACCACTATGTACCCACGACGGCACAGGGAGCGCTCTTCGTACCCCGACGGTTGTCGGGGAGCACGTACGTACCCGAACGGTTATAAGGTGCTTACTTGTGACACCCAACCGAGTGTGGTACCACTGGAGAAGAAACACTGACAGAGCATCGACGTCGAACAAAAACTGAATATTTGAGTGGCTCGTGCACGTGGATTATCTTAATGCAGAACGTGTGGCCCCCTAGTCCCTAACAGTCTGAATAGGGTGTCCATAGGAACTAATCTGCCGTGACAGACTATCGAAAAATCCCGCAGGGTTGGAACAACTTTTCAAAAGTTAGACTCGTGCGTCTTGAAACACCATTTAAACCCATAATCACACAGCTTTCCCTCTTGGGCACTTTAAATCTCTGACGCCTCAGAACTTTTTTTCACACTTGGAACACAATAGAAAACATCAAAAGATCCACACTGTAGCGGGTATGTATGGGATATCACTCAAGATGGGCGTATTGCATCAAGGCTATTTGTGTAGAGTCAATAATCCTAAAACCAGCCATACCTTTGTTGTTCGACAGAGAGAGACAATAAAAAAAATGATACATCCTGTCGGTTCCTAGATAAGTTGGAAGTTGAGATTTATTCCCACAAGCTTTTGGTGCGTTGATTGGGATGATGCTTGGCACCCTAATGTGTGAAATTTGATGCAGAAGCACTGATGGATACCACTGTTCTCAACCAGTTCAGGTCCGACTAAAACGTACTGCTTCACACTAGCGTGTTTGCATGTTCGTATCCGCTAGGGATGGTTGTTCCTTTTTTTCTTTTCTTTTTTCGCAATTTGCGATCCGAATATGTTTATGGTGCTACGCGCCGTATATTATATCAAATCCACAGTCAGGTTCTTTGTGAACAGCCCCTAATCAGGGAAATGAAGTGCCCCAAGCTCTACTAATACTAGGTGGTGCCTGCGTCAAGGCCGGGTTTCATCCCCAGTTGATTCTAGTTCTTGGGAGTTATAGGAAAAGCGAACTTTTTCTTCCCGTACTGAGAGGATTCACGAAGGATTGGTAGGCGTACCTTGGGGTCCCGTACGCCAAGCCACCAGTCGGAGAGAGCGCTTCCGTCCACCAGAGCGGTCCAGTCTTTGAAGGGCGTTCTGAACGTGACGACCCGCCGCCCTGCCTGCTCACAGCTACAGGAACCAGGTACGAGACATGTCTGAAGATGCCTTTTCCTGAATGGTACGTTTCTCGCTCGGAGGTTTGTATGTCACCATAACGTTTTCTGTAGAATGATTTAGACTAAATATAGTTCCGATTCCAAAATCGTCGTAAGTTATTACATGGCTAATCTCCAATTCAAGAAACTCGAGAAACTACTCAAAGAGTTCTGTATCTCTGCTATATGAGTTTGCTCTATCAGGCAGAATGTTTCAAACAAGACTCCACGCATTCCACTTTCTTTATCTGGCTGTTCATACAATGTCAGTATCCGTATATGTATACGTCTTCCCATGATGTATTCTCATATTTTTCATATACAACATTAATTCAATTCGTCAGTCAAAGTTGGTGCTTGCTATTGTCTTGTGTCTCGCGACGAAAAACGTATCGATCCTTTCCAGTTCCAGTTCTGACCGAGGTGCTTACCGGGAGGCAAGGGGTCAGAACGTTGGAAGCCCAAGTTTTGCACACTTTGGGCGCCATCGAAGCAAGAAAAGGCAGTATTCTGAATAAATTTTGGCCACGAACATCACTGGATTTTTTTTTTCTAATGTCACACACCACACTAAGTGGGCGGACAGGTGTACCGGTTCCAGGTACGGGAGGAGTAGACACCTGGAAGTTGCGTCTGGTTCCCGCTCCTGTAGATTTTAATCAGAGATCGCAACCCAAATGTGGTCATCCCAATGGCGATGCAAACACTGTTTTTGCTGGCTGAAATTACATGCTACAAAACACCTAATGAGAATAAAACATTTTTTTTTCAAAGAAACATTTTTTTGATGGAGGTAAATTTTCCATTCCTCTTCATATATAATATTCCTACTTTCAAAATGAAATGATGAAAGAAGTCATTTACATTAATTTTTCTTAGAAAATACAAACGCTTTGCTCGTACCATTGAGTCTGGCGGACTGTTTCCCCTAGAAATGCCCTCGTGGTCCTCCTGGACGCTCCATGGTACCCCCCCCCCCCCCATCATCCCCACGCTAGTGTCTTAAGGATGCAGGAATGGAGTCTGCCCATCCCTGATCCGGGGTCCACAATAACCTCCAGCTGTCTAGGCTTGTCACATACACTGTGGCTACTTTCGAATCTTTCAATTGGTTCCGTGGGGTCTCGGAAATTCGAAAGCAAGCTGAGTGTATTGACCAGTAACTTGTGATCAGTGGTGGAAAAATGGGCACTTCTGAAGAACCAGGCAGTACACAGGTCCTCCTCAGTACGAGTCATCAATTGAGTACAGTGGTCTAGCGCCTCGCATCGCAGCTTTCGAATAAGGAACAAGCTATTTCAAGGCCACGACTTCTCGCGAAGCCGAGAAAAATAGGTGCTTTGCTTCACCGTTTGCCCATATCCATGCGCCGTCAAAGCAGACACAAGATATCTCTTGTTGCAAAGTGGAGGCTTGAAAAGACCAGAATGACAATCGACAACCTAGTTCTTCACTAAGTCATCGCTACCCTGGCAGAGCCTACACTGCGACGACGATAAAACACCCATTGTCTCAGTTACCCGCGTTGACGATGTCACTGTGTTCCAATGGGAACAAGGTGGGTTGGCCGGGCTCTACACCCCGTGTTCGCCAACATCGTTACGAACAAGAACCGTTACAGGTATAACACCTACACTACACGCATGTCTCTGACAAGTCTTAGGACAACGCAACGGATATCTTCGTGGAATGGGAGGAAGGTTTCAAGAACCGGATTGTCTGTCTCACATTGAGCCTAGACGACCCGTGCGGAGAGGTGGACAATACCTCGGCATCATCAGCATAGTACCCACAATCGCGGTCTTCTCCTTTATACGGTTCGTGGTTCCCCCGGGCTTCTGCCCAGAACACTTCATACGACAGCTGCTTGAAGTGAGGAACAGTTCGATTCCCCACGACGAACACATAATGGTGCCCTGGCGAATATGAAAGGGAAAGGAGAGGGGTGACAACATCACCTCCTATTGGACCGGAACCCTGAGGGGAACCGAATAAAGTCGTATGAAGGGACATACCCACCTAGCCCAATCGCCGTTACCGATTCTGGAAAAGTAAAATTTTGCACGAATAACCGTGCAGTAAGACGTAAGCACATCATTTAAACTAGACTGATCAGTGAGGGGACACTGAAATTCAATTGCGCTTCATCATTCCCGTGAGTGCCCAAAAGCCAATTCATCCTACTGAGGAATGTCTGGCAAGTATAGTTATCCCTGGATAAAATACCTTTCTCAGAACATATGCAAACAAGCCGTCGCCTTTGGAAACCCTTTGAAAAGCGGTTACAAACAAACGTCCAAGTAGTGTCCCCATAGTACACTCAGTACTGCAAACTGGTAGATGCCCTTATCAGTGTCTTACTGAAAATAAATCACCAATTTGTAGCAATCAGGCAAAGAGAGTTTGGCAAAACCTCTCTTTTTTTTTTTAAATTTTGTTATCACCTCCCTGAAATCCCGGGACCAATTATTACTAACAACAAACCGAAGCGCGATCATGAATGGACTATTTCAACTCTCTCTTCACTTCCATGAATAACCATCCCATTCCTGACAAGGGAATTATACTCCCCCAACTATGTCCGTTATTACAGATATTCATAACGGTGTTCTTTAAATCTCGGCGCGACTCACAGTTCTAACGTTACTGCTAAAGCCTACAAAGTCATTAAAATTTCTTTTCTAGAAAGTGCAAATTGTCCACCCAGGTCAAAATAGTCGCTTATACAATCTATGTGCGCCCTCAACTCGAATACGCTTCCCAAGTTTGTCCCGTAACTATTATGGTAAAAGAAAAATTGGGAATATTCAATCCAGAGCCGGTAGATTTGTCACAGGCAGGCAGGTCCTACATGCACAAGTGGACACTGCTCTTCCCTGAATTGGGTTCACTTGAGATAGGAGAGAACACGAATGTCTTTATTCCCCAACTCGCGATACGAGGTCAACACCAGCCCTTTTTAAAAATATAACTTGGCCGTGTCGACCTAGTATGGTGGATTAGTTTACGAGAAGGCCTTCAAGAGGGCCAGTCACATCTGGTTGCTGTTCTTGCTGAACCAATAATGGTCTTCTTGCGCACACCAATACCCCCATCTAATGACCAGTTGGTGTTGCTTTGCAGTAAATCAATGCAGATGAAGATCATGAACATGAACATCGTTAAGACAAGACCAGTTACAGGGATAACCACCTACACTACACGCATTTCTCTGACAGTTCTCTGACACGCAAACGGATTATCTTCGTGGACAGGGGAGAATGTTTCGAAGAACCGGATTGTCTGTCTCACATTGAGCCTGACGACCCGTGCGGAGAGGTGGACAATACCTCGGCATCATCAGCATAGTAACCCACATCGCGGTCTTCCTTCTACGGGATTTGTGGTTCCCCCGGGCTCTGCCCCGAAACTTCATACGAATGCTGCCGTGAAGTGAGGAACAGTCGACTCCCCACGACGAACACAATAATGAGGCCCTGGCGATGAAAGGGAAAGGAGGAGGGTGACAAAATCACCGCCTATGGACGGAACCATGAGGGACCGAATAACGTCGTATGAAGGGACATACACCCTAGACAAATCGCCGTACAGATTCTGGAAGTAAAAGTTTTGCCCGATAAACGTTGCCGTAAGAGTGAGCCACATCATTTAAACTAGACTCTCAGTGGAGGGACACTGAAACTTAATTGCGATTAAGTCATTCCCGGAGTGCCAAAAGCATCATCACTGAGAGAATGTCTGGCAAGTATAGTTATCCTGGATAATACCCTCCTCAGAAAAACTATTCAAACAGCGTAGCCTTTTTGACACCTTTGAAAAGCGGTAAACGCCCACGTAGTTCCCATCAGTACACTCAGTACTGCGAATTGGTGGATGCCCGTATCCCAGTGATTCTTACGGAAATCATCACCAATTTTTGTTAGCACTCAGCACCGAGAGTTTGGGAAAAACTCTCTTTAATTTTGTTATCACATCCTTAAATACCGGGAGCCCATTATTACTAACAACAACCCGAGCCGAGCTCATGATGACTTTTCAAACTCTCTCTTCACTTCCATGAATAACCATCCCATTCCTGACAGGGCATGTCTTAACTCCATCCCCCAACTATGTCCGTTATTACAGATATTCATAACGGTGTTCTTAAACCTTCTCGCGACTCACATTCTACGTTACTTGCTAAAGCCCTCCAATTCATTAAAATTCTTTTCTAGAAAGTTGCATAGTTGTCCACCCCATGTCAATGAGTCGTCCTATAAAATCTATGTGCGCCCTCAACTCGACTACGCTTCCCAAGTTTGGTCCCGTAAAACTCTTACTGGTAAAAGCAATTAGGAAATATCAATCCAGAGCCGGTTAGATTTGTCACAAAGGCTCAGGTCCGCTACAATGCACAAGTGACATTGTCTCTTCCCTAAGTTGGGATTCACTTGAGCATAGGAGAGACACGATTCTTATCCCCACAACTAGCGATACTAGGTCCCCAACCCCCACCCTTTAAAAATATAACTTGCCGTGTCGACCTAGTATTGGGGATTAGTTTACGAGAAGGCCTTCAAGAGGGCAGTCCACATCTGGTTGCTTGTTCTTGCTGACCAAGAATTGTCCTTCTTGCGCACACCAACTACCCTCCATCTAATGACCAGTTGGTGCTTTGCATAACTCAATGAAAATGACGATGTTGCTGGATTATTTAAGGAATAAACTGGCAACTGGATACTTTTATGGCGAATAAAACAGTCGAGACTAAATTTAGGTAAAATAACGGACGAGGCGCAGCCGAGTTCGTTATATGGCTAAATTCGAGTCGAGACTGTTTATGAACCAGAACAACCGTCGACCTGCTGTAGTTCTTCCTATTCTACAACCCACAAATCAGGAAATTACCCAACGATTAGAGATATTCATATCTCAATTTATATCTTTGTATCTCTAACAGTAAACAATAGGCAGCTAGGTAACTCTTGCGTTCGTTCGATCGATTGAATTGCCATTGTGCACCATACACAAAAGATTGGTCAGTGCGTGCCTGTGCGTACTTTCACGGAGTGCAATACAAACCACGCGTTCCGAACTGGAGGGTTTCGCGCGTGGAAGGGCGTTCACCAATTGCAACGAGCGACGCGTCGTTTCGCTGGTTTGTATTCCGTTGAGGCAATGCGCCCTTTGAAGCGCGCGTATAACTGGCACAGGATCGCGCGTGTGAACATAACTCCCACAGGTTTCACGCAACCTCACTTTGCCTTTGAAAATTACTGCGTTTAACTTATGACCCAGCAAATCGAGCAAGTATTTGATAGTTGTGTTACTCTGACCAGCTGCGTGTATTCCAAAATGACCGACAACTTCAACAAGTCTATATAGGATCCTGACTGTTTGTTGCAGAATAAAGGACAATAAATGAATGTGTATTCTCCATCCCTACTCCGTTTTTTTAACGGAACTACATCTGATTGGCTAACACCCATCACGCGACCTGTCCTTCTTTTATTCGTTCTGGAAATTCCTGATTTTGTGGTTGTAAGAATGGAATACCTACAGCATGTCGACTTACTTGTCATACAGTTCCGACTCTGAATCTAGCTTAATCACGAACTCGGCTGCGCCTCGTCCGTTATTTACCTCAATTCAATTCTCGACTGTTTTTATTCCACCATTCATAAATACACGTGCCTATGTACTAAAGTTTAGTGGTGTGAAGTGCATTATAACCGTTATAATCCAGTACTAAACAACACCGGCTAGAAGCGACACAAGTATGTCTGGGGATAACTTCAAAGAGGGGATCAACAGAACTATTGAAAAAAGTTTTTTCATGTGTTCAAGAACTTCAAGTTGCACCCGAGTACTACGGTAGGCCTATATCGCGTTGGTACGCATTCTCGACCGTGCCTGAATCGTTGTAGGAATTAACACCATTTTTCACGAATCTTCTCAGAGATTTTATCACTCATTGCGCAGAGGAGTAGGCCCACAGGAGACCTATTACCCTGAACTTCTCTCGTCGTCCTTTTCACGACACTAGATGTGAATCATGGTACATGCAGTCTGAATGTCAAATGCCAGAGTCGAAAGAAACACGGGGGTCGGATGATGAGAAGCCTGGAGGGTGCGAAACTGGAATGGTCTGATCATCCGCAGATTGGATTCAGGGAAAGGCTGCTCTAGCTTAGAGTAGCATGGTCATGGATGATCACCAGGCCATAATTTGAAATATGAAGGAGGTTTAATATATCTCCGTCTTTCAAACAGTCCCGCTTGGAAAACATGCGTCTAGATGTTTCATAACTTTCTCTCTTTGAAAGGAATTTGGAAAAGCAAATTCTCACTTACCAGTCAAATGAATGCACTCGGGCGAAAACGGGAAAAAAACCAGCAGTTGGATTTACAGTGGCCTATATACGCCGAAGCAACACCATCAGTCAACAATTGAACATTCACAATGGCACGACCATTTGCCTTCGAATACGATCACACGATGGAAGTATTGCCCGAATTTGTGTGATGATGTCGATTTCTGTAAAATGTGTACTTTCCATTGTTTCCAAAACTCGAATTCCCCGTATTAATCCCGACCACACAAGTGTCTGTAAAACAGAATCCACGCACTAATCGACTCAACAAGGCTGGTAGGTATACTAGCTAGTGATATTTGCCGTTGGTCGTGAACAAGCTCTGTACATGTATTGTACTCTGAGTGCTAAAATTTGAAATGTCGCTCGGCCTGGCCATTGTAATGTAAACAGTAGCATGCAACGTAAGTTTTCTATTAGCTGTTGTTCAGTCGCATGTTGGCAAAACGCATGCAGGTGTTTACATCTGAGTTTTACATCCTTTGTAGAGTGAGCAGTCTTTGGGGAGAATTAAATATGATCATATAAAGGAAGGTCTGTTCTTGTTATTTCTTGCGTTTTTCGAGAGAAATAACCGAATATTTATGAATAGGGAATATAAACAGATACTCTGGGCCTTGTTTCGAATTAAAACCGGTTTGATTCATAATAGGAGGGCCAAAATCCTAGGCCGCCTCGGGATTTCTAACTCCTTTTATACGTCAGACGTTTATTCTGCAACAAAAGGCCCTAGTATTGTTCATTATTCTCAGTAAAGTCTCCCAAGTTGCAGTGCAGGGTTATCCCTTAAGTGCGCGTGTACCCCGAAGGTTATTGGGTAGAGCCTAGGTTACCTTGTGTTTTGTTTTTTTTTTTTTTTTTTTCACAACAAAGGTTCTTCAAGATGAGTCCAGTTTCAACGCTAGGGCCCCTTTGGAAGGGCATTTAACTAGTCCTATGTTTTGAGACAGTGGGTTATGTACAGGCTGGACGCACGTCTCCGTCAGCTAGGGCTATTTTGGTCCGCGTTGCATAAATAAAAGTATTAACTTTTCCTGGTACAGACGTTATCGGGGATACATCATTTTGGATATTTGGGCAGTTTTATGGGTTTTTGTGCACACTTTTCCATCAGCCTTCATCGGTTATCCCCCCCCCCTTTTTTGACTCGGAGACAATTCCTCTCCCTATTGTAAAAGCAGACTTCACCTAATGCTTTGGGCAGGGCTCTGATTGGTCAATCTATCTCAGATAGTAGATTGGTCATCTGAGGGACTGTGCAGATTGAGGGATGTGCCCATTTGGATTGTGCCCAAACAGGAATTCTGTACAACATTTGAAGGAAAATAAAAGATTGGATGGTTGAAAAGCCTTGGGTGCTGAATTGATGGGAAGAAAAAGAGTGGGGCCTCAGGTATACAATCGGTTGATTCCTGTTGGTAGTAAGAGCCCTTTGGTTGGCGGAGCTTGAAAGTTTGTCCATTCCATAAAAGTAGTTAGAACTTGGATTATTCTCAGCCCAACGCCAAATACTTAGTTATGGCCGTGGATGCGCTGGACTTGATTACTCCCAATAGTACATGTTTAAGTTATTTGTTGTACCTGTATGACATTTACGAGAAGTCATTTATCTGTTAATGGAGCTCCGTTTCAACTTAAGCGCTCGTGTCGTGTCTTGATTCCAACTTTTTATTTAAGTCGGCTTATTCTTCTCGACGGTTATCAAGGAGTGCGATGTGTACCCCCGACGGTTATCAGAGCGCGCTATGTACCCCGACGGATATCAGGGAACGTGATAACCCCCCGACAGTTATCAGGGCTCGTTGCTGTGACCTCCGGCGGTTTATAAGGGAGGCGCGCTGTGTACCCCGCGGTTATGTATCGCATAATCCTCAAGATTGGCGTATCGACATCCAAGGTATAGATGTTCGATCTTCCCGAAACCCAGTTTACCTAGAAAAGTTGGTTGTTCGGCAGAGGATAATAATCAAAAAATGAACACTCCGGTCCGGTTCCTGGATAATGTTGGAAATTTGGATTGATTCCCAAAAGCCTGTTGACCGTGCGTGGTGCTCCTGTTCATACTGTGTGAAGTTCGGATTCAGAAGCAACCGAAGGATTTACCACTTGTTCTTAAACCAGTTCAGGTCACGAATTTTAAGGACAATATGCTTCCAGAATAGTAGTGTGTGTTGATATTTTCATTCGCTGGGTTGGTGTTCCTTTTTTCTTTCGATGTGTGTCGCGAAATCGCGTATGAGCATGTCTATGGATGCACGCCCTGTAAAATTAGTATATCATCCACATTAGGTTTTTGGTAACTGCAACTAATAAGGATATGTATGCCGCGAGCTCTGCCTTTACTAGGAGGGTTCCTGGGGTAGCGTCCAGGCCGGGGGTATTGTCCCAAGTTCTTATTAGTCTTGGGCAACTCAGGAGGAAAACCGGCACTATCTCCGTACTTGAGAGATTCACGAATGATGGTGGCGTTCCTTGGCGCGCAGCCCGTACGCAACCAAACACACAGTCGGGAGAGGCCGCTTCCGCCTACAGAGCCGGTCCAGTCGTGGAAGGGCGTCTGCCACCCGTTACCCCCACCCCCCCCAAAAAACACCCCACCAACCCCCCCACCCAAAACAACCCGACACCCCCCCACGCTTTGCCTGAACCCCCCAAATCGGGGAACAGGGCTCCCACACCAGAGTCTGAGATTGCCCTCTACCTACCCAATCAGCTGCTGGTCCTCGCCACTCCCACGAGCGACCATTGTCTGTCACCATAATGTTTTTCTTGTAGGATGATGTAGATTCGTTCCGTTTTGTTTATTTATTTTTCCCCAGTGAAAGTTTCAACAGGTAAAAAGATTAAGTCTGACGAATAAACATGTGAAGGAAGGCCCTAGAAAACCTGGTGGGCTTATCAAGAAGCAGGACACTCCGCAAAAATCATAGGTTTTCTTCCCGGTTCCCAATTCCCAATCGTCGCCCAAATAGTCGTACAATGCCTTACAATGGGTTACATGCCATCCAGTCTCGAGAAACTATTCAACGAGTTCTTCAGCTCTGCTATAGAGATTGCGTCATCAGGCAAAATGTGCAAACACAGCACATTCATGCATCCTTTTTGATTCCTTGCCGAGGCAAATGGGAATTCTATGCAGTCATGGCAACGTGCGTAGTGTGGTGTGGGTGTGTGTGTGGTTGTGTGGTGTTTGTATGTGTGTGTGGGTGTGGGTGTGTGACCCCTTGTCAGCACATATCTAACTACGCAATGGTATCAAGTTCAAATAAGGTATGTGGGGTGCACATATGGGGAGGATGACCCCTAGTGTTGGGTGCCCGTCAAGTTCATTAAAGGTCACGAGAGGCCAAAGTAAAAAAGCTTGTCAGCACGATATCTACGAACGCGAGAAATCCATCAAGTTCAAATTGGGGTTGTGGGTAGCATGTATGGTGAGGAGAAAACCCTAATTGTTTTTGGTGTCAGGTCAAGGTCATCCAAGGTCACCACAGGAAATCGTCATATATCTCGGCAACGAAACATGTTGGAGGACTGGTTCGTAATGGAAAGTTTCGTTAGTCTGAGTAAATACCTCTGAGTGACCGACTTGACCTCATTTGACCTGGTTTGCCCGTTGACCTCAATTTGCCCTTGGTGATTTTGCATGTTTTTTGTGTTGGGCCAGATGCGCCTTGTTAACACACAAAAAATCAATGACACTACGCATACCTACGATACTCTTAATCACCAGCTATCTTCATGAATGTGGAAGGTCAGACAGCTAAACACTGATTATTTGGCATTCCACATCAATATCTATTAAGTTCAAAATTAAGTGTGTGGATTGTACACATGATGAAGCTTAACCCCCTATTGTTTTTGGTATCATGTCAAGGTCATTCCAGTCCCATAGGACAATCCTTACATCACTACAACGATTCATTGTACCGAGTGAGAACAAGCATATACCAATCAAACAAATATTTCCCCCCCAGTGAAACAGTAAAATTCTTTGAATTGTCATTGTATTGTTATATTCCTGAATATGTTTGAGTATTGACTAGCACCAAATATTCCTCCCCCCAGTTAAGACAGAACAAATTCTTCTTGAAATTGTAATTTAAATTATCATTATTCCTGATATGTTTGAAGTATTGGACTAGCACCAGCCTTTGTACCAACCACCTCCTGATCAGTGGTGGTGTTTTTACGGGTGGAGTGGAAATTTTGGTCTTTCAACCCCCCCCCCAAAAATTAAAAATAACCCCCCCCCCACCGGTTTCATAGGCAGCCTTATGATATAAAATACATGTATCCCTATTTGAAGCCTGCAACCACTGCATCTATTGACAAATTCATAATGCAGCATTTTTTTGCGTATATACGCATAAATGCCTCTACACTTGCTGTATACTTCCTCTCATTTATGTTATATTTTCGACCACCAAGTATTGAGTTTCCCCTCCATAAACTGGGTTCTCCCATCCCCTCCCCAATACAAATTTCCCCCATGAAAGACAGTACATTCTTGAATTGCCATTTTTATTATTTCTCCTATTGTTTGAATATTGGACGAGCACCAGTGACCCGCCGATATGTACCTCCGATCAGTTTGGTGGTGGTGTTGCTACGGTTGGGTGGTAATTTTGGTCTGGCATGCACCCCCCCCATCAGGTTTCATAGCCCGTTTATGAAAATTGGGAGAAAATTAGCCTATTTGAATCTCTGCTCACATGCATTTATTGACAATTCCTAATGAAGGCCGAAACGCCTCTTCTTTGTATACTTCTTTTTATTTAGTGTTATATTTTACATTTAGTCCTAGTGGCATTTTCTCAGGGAAGGTACACAATTGGGATAGTAACCATGTTTATCAATGGAGGTAAGGAGGGGGATGGGATAAAGGGACAAACTGGCAATTTTCCATAGGCCTGTATTATATTCACTCGATGGGAATGCCAAGTTTTGTTTGCTTTACCTTACGTGAAAACCGTGATATGACTTTCAAATTTCCCATTAACTAGTTATTTTACAGCAGAAACGCACACCAGGAAGACCTGCTGAATTCAATCAGAGCACCTATGTGGCCCAGCCCTATCCTCTTTCGACCCTGCCTGCATTGTGTGTGTAATCTATAATAAGCCCTTAGTGTGGCTGGTCAACAGTGGTCCCAATCCCCAAAGGATTTATTCTCTCAATTTGTGTTTGTGGTGAAACTGATAAACACAAACTTTTTACTGCCTGTCAGACTTCGTGTGGAATGGTACCTGGCACTGGGCAATTGCTCAGAAGATGGAGTGTGTGTAATCCAATTATTCTTGTGTGCACTCCGTCTAGCTGATTATCTGATTGTTTTACATTTAAATGAACACTTCCAGATTAAATTAATTGACGGCCTGACTGACTATTGGGTATTATTACCTTTGATTCATAGACAAGCCCTCTGAGGGTCCGAGTAAACTGTGGTCTGGTGTAGAAGCAGTGAGAGGGTGGTGAGTTGTGAGGAAGAAGCAAGGGTCAGGAGGAAGCTTCTGGAATTGGGAAGGGTCCCAACATTTTTGACATATATCTCTATTGAGAAAAAAGTGAGGGTATTACCTTGTACCCCAGTCAGAAATGGGTAGGGGGTTTTGAAGTCTATAAAATACCTCTCTTCTATCCCATGTTCCTCTCTATCTGGTGGTTGACGACGTCACATATGGTGAATTTGGGAAAAGTGGTTGCCGGGAGATCACATTTTCAACAATTGGCCAGAAGTCATACTGGATCAACATTAACTGAGGCCACATAATTCAGAATGTCTCACATGGGCTATATATATACATATAGTATATTCTATATATATATATAATATATATATAATATTATATATATATATATATATCTATATATATATATATAATATATATATATATTAATATATATATATAATATATATATATATAACACTAGAAAATGCAAAAATCATGTCTGTTCTTTTATCTATTTGTATTATTATCATGCAGCCAGATATATTTTTTTATGAGAGAGAGTCTGCCATGGGGTGGGCCATATAGAGACATTCCCAACCCACCATGTAGGAGGGAATATGTGATTTGAAACCTTGTGAAAATTTTGACCCTAAAATGGCAATAAGACATTTGATGTACCGGTAAATGGTTTATTGATACGAGTAGTTTAAAACAGTTTATGCATTTGTCAAGTGTATGACCCACCCCTTGTACGCCAGACAACAAAATTGATGCACCCTCAGTCACTTTTGTGCCTGAAAACTTAGGAAAATTGATACACCCACATTCCTTTAAAGACAACAGACACTCTGCTTAGCGAATTGTAAGGATTGACTGGCAATGACTTTCCCCTCGGTCACATTAGTGATTAACGACATATGGTACAATGACCAACGTGTGAGACCCCATGCTATTGGACACTGTCTGTACCTACAATGACGCACCTTCCCGGTAAGTGGAGGGGTGCAATTGACCAATATATAGGCCTGTAATGCACTCCTCTTTTCCCCCACAAATACCCCCACAAAAAATTTTTTTTACATTTGTTTGATGTTGAGTGATGTTGTCGTCCGATTTCCAAGACTGCTACTACTATCATTCCACTATTTGCTTGACCACACCAACCATTATGAAGTGATAAATTCCGCTAAAGTGATCAGTCACATTCAGGCCTTGCGTGCAAGTCTGCCGACTCAGTGTTCCGGTCGCTGGGGCTTCCCGCGCTGAATGGAAACGTTGGACCTCACTGGTTATGACTCGTGGGACTTTACCTTCCCTCTTTCAAGATACACTTACTTGCCAGTTTATTTTTCAGTAATTTTACTTCAATTGCCCTCAATTACTTTTTGAACCATTTCAAAAGCACAAGCAACCTCTTGCGGTTATAATATTGCAGGTGATTGGGCCGTTTTGTGTCAGTTGTGGTTTGAGTTGGAGCACACATCCGTGCCCAGAGTTTGATATAGCTTGAATCAAATCCATGGTGATGCCACAACCTGTAAGGGGATACATGTAGGGAGGGGTTGGGGGGAAGGAATCACTACGCAGAAGTGGCGTTCTTGTTCCTTCTCCATCCGTCCTACTAATTAGTTATCGTTTGTTTCCTTTCTTCTGTCTCCCGAATACATGTATTCTCAATATTCTTCATATTATATTTTTTCTCGCGTCAGTCAGTGTGTGTCTCGCTATTGCCTTGTGGCTTGCGAACCCTATCGATTTGCTATATATCAGTTTTGGCTTTCCCATCTGAGGTTTTAGGTGTCCACCGAGGAGGCTGACGGGGTTCGATCACTTGCAGCACAAATTATCCATAACTTGGGTGACATTGAAGCAAAAAAGGTAAATTAATAATTTGGCTCGAATACCGTCTTACTGAGCTTTTTTTAATTCCTCAACGAACTCTTGGGAATCTATGCAGTCATTAATGTGTTTTGTGTGTGTGTGGTCGTTGGTGTGGTGTGTGTGTGCGAGTGTGGTTGTGTGTGTGTGCGAGTGTGTGTGTGTGTGTCTGTGTGTTTGTTCGTGTGCGCGCGGTGTGTGTGTGTGACGCCTACCTTGTTAACATTATAGCCAACCCCACGTGGATGGATCAAACTCCAGACTTGGTATGGATCCCCATCATTAGTACATTTCCTTATTGTTTCGGTGTCGGGTCAAAGGTCATGTGATATCAAAGAGGTAAAAGTCTAAAAATCTTGTTAACACAATCCGTCTAGAATGCCTGGTCGCGATCAGGTTGAAATTAGGTGTGCGGCTTCCTTATGATGAGTTTTCATGAGATGCTATTCTTTGGTGTGACATCGATGTCAGATTCGGGGGGAAAAATGGGAAATCTTGAAAATATGATAATTTGGCAAATTTTGCTCGTTACACATACCTCTACTCCCACTAGAGGGATGAAGCTAAGTACTTTTCCCATATGAAAGTACCTGATCCCTATTGTTTTGGGGTAAAGTTCAAAGGTCCTCTGAACACATATTTACATTCTTAAAATGATATGTCCAAATATTTGCTAATTAAAGATCCAAAACCTGTCCATTGTGAAGTGTTCATAGTTGGGCCGTAATCGTTGACATTTAGATCAATGGTTTTCAGAAAATACACCTGTGTTTAGGTTAAACACTCGTATGCGTCCGTGTTGGTAAATTTGTAATAATATATAATAATAATAATAATAATAATATAATAATATAATAATACTAGGCTACCTCTGTTTTTTATATAGCGCCCTTTACACACAAAAGTGGGGAGAGGTGCGTGACTCGAGAAAACGCGTTGTCCGCGTGCCCACCCGCCCGCCCCGCGTGCATGGAATCGCGGTTTATGCGTTATACCAACATGATAAACAAGATATACGGAAGTAGTACTGACATTTCCGAGACCCTGTCCCTTCGTCAACAGCGTACGTTCTACTGATCATAAAGTGCAAGAAAGTAGTTTCGGTGAAAACCGTACAGAGTGACAACTAATTAACCACATAAAAATACAGGTTCATCGCTTAGGACAGGATAGAAACGGCGTTTCCATGCACGCGGCGGGGGGCGACTATGAATCGCTCAAGTTATTTTCAATAGAGACGTTTCTATGCACGCGGGCTGGCGGGAGGGGTTTTCTCGACTCGGTCATGTAGAGAATGTGCGCGTGCCGGTGGTAGTTCGAACCGATTTTCGGAGATTTCCCTGCAATGTCACGGGCCTGTAGCCCGATAGTGCCGAGGAGAGAAAACGAAGTTTGTTCAATCATGTTCCAAGCAACATTCCTAACTGTTTCAACACTTGATGGTAATGGTTCTTAGAAAAATTCCCCATTTTAATGGCCAGACACCTATCTGAACACATATTCGCATGTTGAATTAAAACCATTGACGGGTCAAGTTTATGCTAATTAAATTTCCAAACACCTGGAAATGTGCAGTTCTTGTATTAATTAAGTATTGGTATTTTAGGCGCTATCGTGGACCATTTTAGAACAATGGTTCTAGAAACTAAGCAACGATGTTTAGGTTTAAACTAGTAGGCCATGCGTCAGTGTTTGATAAAAATAATAATAATAATAATAATAATAATATAATAATAATAAGAATAATAATATAATAATAATAACAACAAACAACAATAATAATAGTAGGCTCACGGTTTCTTAGATAGGCGGGCATATACACCACTGGGTGCGTGGATTTCGAGAAAACGGCACCCGCCAGCCCGCCGCCCGCGTGCATAGAAGCGGGTCACTCGCGTTGTCGGCGTGTTCGCGTGTCCCGCGCCCCTCCCGCCCGCCAGCGGCTTTAAGTAACTAGTTCAAACCATTCACACGGGAATTCAATTGACGGGTAAGCTTTTAGCTACTCGGCCCTCTCTGCTGGACCAGTAGACTGAAAAATTACTATTACGATAAAATCGTGAATCGATAAAACTGGTTCAGGTTGAGTTAACATCCTGAGCGACAGGGTTACCTTTTTTGTTCAGCCGGATGAATTCTTTGTGGTTCTTGGAACCGATCTCTGAAGGTGTCATGACTCGCCGATATATTTTTCCCCCCCCCAAAAACATTCTGCCATTAGGGCATTTAGCGCAGGTAAGGAAATTTACAACATTGGCGGTGTTGTTGCAATCGCATTCCCTGGGGTAATAAGCTGGAAAATTACAATGGGGTGGGGTGAGTGGGCTTTGTGTAAGCATATGCGTGCACATTGGGCACCTCTTCCTGCCACATGGGGCATTACCTGCTTTCGGTGTTTGTGTGATGGGGGGCCAGGCTGCTTCTTGACAATCGGCCTGAGGTGGGGGTTGACCAATGAGAGAAGAGGGGGTCGGGGAAGAGGTTAGTCAAAGACTCCTCGATTGAACGAGGGGCCAAATTGTTAAATACGTCTAAAAACGAGACGACCTGTGGGGAGTACTTTCGTAGCGAATGGGATAGGGGTGGCTTATCGGTGGCTGGTTTGACTGCAGGAGACGGTCTCTTGGTCATAGGCCTTCTAAATTTTTTCGCGAATTAGGTTCCTGGGATCCTCTTGAGAGGGGAAAATGCGATTTCAGGTTTATTCATGAGGTCAGTTCCGCTAGAGCAGAATACGTTTGTTAACGAAGAGCCTGACTAAAAACAATGAGTCCTTGAGGTGAGGGGTGGAAACTACGGGAATGTACATGGCTAGGGGTATCGGTGGGTTTAGTGTATATGTTGGTGGATAACCAGTTTTCCAGGGAACAAGGACATCTAGAAAATTCACGGAGGGGAAGCATTCAAGAGTGAGCTTAATGAGTCAGAAATGCTCAATAAAAAACCTGGCTCTTTCACTTGTCGTGTCTTAATGCCTCGTAGTTGCCTTTATTTCTCCCAGGCCTATCCCACACAGACCCGCAATGGTTCCGGTCATGGCTGTCATCATTTTCGTGTTAATCTCGTAGTTTGACTTTATTTTCTCCAGGCCTTTCCCCCACAGACCCGCAAGGTTCCGGTCATGTGTTAGTCAGTTCGTGGTATCTTCGTAGTTGCCTCTTTTTCTCCAGGCCTTCACCCACAGACGCAAGGGTCGTCATGTGTCATTCAGGCGGTGCTCTTACGGTCGGCAAGCTCCAGCGATTTAGACCGATCCCCATTGGCCGCTATCGGTGACGTCATCGTAGTTACTCTGAACATCGCCTGAATATATTGGTTTCGTCGCCACGGGTGAGATCATTGCTTTAATATCTGGACATCGTGTCACATTTACCACATTTACTACTTAATTTTTGGCAAATTTGGGCACAATTACTGCCTTCTTGTATAGAAGAAAAAGCAATAGTCAGGTTTTAATCAAATTGGAGTTCAATACTGACTATATATTTTTTTCCGAAAAACACAAAATATCAATTGGGGGGGGGGACAGGGGGCACATGTTTCTAGGGGCACGGGCCCTGGCCACCATGGCGACTCCACTGGCTGGCGTACCAGCCCACCCAGTACGCGGGAGGAAACATTTGATTATGATTCTAACACTGAATAATCGGGAGGGGGAATTCAAAGCCCGTATTGGTCATGTAACATGTTGAGTTCCCTCACCAGTCTGTTTAGCTTATCTAACAAAATCAGAGGCAATACTAGTAAGTAATCGTTTAAACCGTGTGAAGCAAAATTGACAATCAAAATACAGGCATCACCAATTTCCAATCCTTATACTAGACGTGTTCACGTGCTGCTAGCTGGGGTGCCCAAGCATCCAAAAGCATTCTGGAGAATTCCTATGTTCATCAATTTGCTCACGGAAGTACACAAAAACTCTAGCCTCAATACATTAGTCGACGACTAGCTCGTTCCGTTATATTTTCTTGTATCTCAGTGGACGGGAAAAGGGGGGCGGGGTGGCCACGTGCCATTTGAATAAAAACCAGTATTTCTGAATCGTGCCAATGAAGTAAAAAAAAAACACTATTGCACGCCCCCGAAGAAATCGTGTTCAGTCCCAGAAAAGCCCCTCTTGAGTTTTAGAATGTCAACGCGAGCGTAAGCAATGACCCAAACTTTACGGCTAGTGTTACACTGACACTTCTCGCGGGTTTCACTAGTAAATCAACTTAATGCATCGAATGAGATTACTGTACATAAGTACATTGTAATGATAATCCTCATTAGAGCGTGTAAGCACAGAAAACGCAATTCCAGGTCGACCTTACGATAATGCCGAAAGATCGTCCAACTTCGTTGCCGGGGTTACATGAGCCGTAACGGCAAAGAATACTTTCATCTCGTGAAATAACATAGATGCGCCTCGCTTCATAAAAGGCTCAAACTTTCAACTCAGTTGCAACGTCAGCGTTAGGGAGGTGGGGAGGCATCCAGGGGCTAGTAGCCTAGTCATGGCACACTGGACCACGGGTCATATGAATCAGAAGTAGGTAATAAGGAACCTAAAGGACGTTTGACGCAAGTGAACTAAAATTGGTGTGTGAGTGTAGTTGAAATCTGCAATTTGATATCGCGGGCCTTCGCAATTCATCTCAGTGTAACCTGATTTTGTCTTGATTTTCTTTTGAGCCCGATTCTCCTCTGCGCCTAGGTTTTATCGTCTTTCTTCGGATTCACACGAATAACAAATAACTAGTCAATCAATACAACAATGGTTGGGGGCAAAGGTCGAAAATATTGGCTGGCCCCTGAAATGTAGATTTTTTGCACCCCAGAAGCTTTTCCATAGCACTCTTTTGTTAGCTTAAACCAGCTACGCTGGTGAGCTATTGTGATACCCATGTCATTCATTCTATCCATCTACTATCATCTCATCTACATATCTACTATCTAATCTATCTATCTATCTATCTCTCGTCTGTCTGTCTGTCCTGTCTTCGTCTGTCTGCTTCTGTCTGTCTGTCTGTCTGTCAACAATTTTGCTTTTATGGGCACAAAATGTTCATGCTTGATGAATCTCGACCAGACTTGAGTCACAATGTTCAGTGAACTGATAGGAAGTCATCAGTTGACCACCCGAAAGGCAAGGTCAAATGGCTTGAAGGGGTCACCTATGGCCGATAATTGGAAAACTGCAAAACGGCTACTTCTCTTACCAATTTTGGTGCACAGTGCTGATTTTCGGTCATAATGATGGTTTATATCACCTCGGGGTGTTCAGGAATTTTTGGAGCAAAGTCCCACTTGGGCCCGATGGCCCAATTTATGAAATTTCAAACTGGTACTTGGAATGATTCTCCTCCCACAAGCTTCATTAATTTTCTTTATCAAATTACATTTCATTACAAGTTACATGTAATTTTTTACTTGGGTAGAGGGTCCTTGGGGCTGTTCAGGAATTCGGGGGCCCATTTTGTGAAATGCCACAAAATCCTGTATCTCCTCCAAATTTAAGTTGCACATGTTGATGCTCAGTCATAATGATGGTCCAAAAGACGTACCTTTGAGGGTGTCCGAGAATTTTTTTGTCCAAGGTCCGACTTGGGCCCGAGGCCCATTTGATGATATTTTCCACAAGGTGCTTGAAATCATCTACCTCCCCGACAAGCTTTTGATTTTCTTCAAAGTTTATGTAATGGTCCTTATGGGTAGATGGGCCAGGGGGTTTGTTTTTCAAGAATTTGGGCCAGAGCCCAGTTTGGGCCCTAGGGGCCCATTATATGAATATCAATCTAGTTGCACCACGGCCTGATGTCGGCTCATATGATGGTCTAAATACTGTACCTTCGTGGCCCAGGATTTGAAACTCAAGGCCTAGTGTGGGGCCCAAGGGCCCACTATGTGGAAGTAGCAAAATGGTTCTCCTCTCACAAGTTTGGTGCCCAAGTACTGATATTCTTCCATAATGATGGTCTAGTCATACCGGTTTGGGGTGTTTGAAATTTTTTGCTCCAAGTCTCACTTGGGCACGAGGGCCTATTCTATGAAATTTCACACAATGGTACTTGAATGCATTTCCTCCACACGTAAACCAATTGATTTTTCTTTAAAGTTACATGTAATGCTCCTTGGTTAGGTGGGTCCATCGGGGGGCATTTGATGCACAGTCAGTGCTGATTTTCGCTCATAATAATGGTCTAGTAGACGTACCTTCAGGGTTCTCAATTTTTAGACTTGAGGGCCCATTTTTTGGGCCCGAGGCCCCTCACTTGCAATCAAGCGAAATTGTCTCCTCCCTACATGCTTATGCTTTATCATAATGAATGAATAAGTCCATAACCTATGGGTTTTTCAAGAATTTTTTGTTGGTCCAGGGGCCCACTTGGGCCCTACATACCCTATCTACCTCTATCCAGTGTGTCAACAAATGCATTTTTGGCCCCACACAGTCATTCTGTGCCGATTCGACCAAACTTGGACAGATTGTTAATTGACCCATGAGACATTGTTTGACTTCGTGAAGGTCAGGGTCACAGGTCAAGGGGCAAATATCGGCCACTATCTAAAAAATTCAAATGTATCTCCTCCTACAAATTTACATTGGATTTTCTTGTCATAATGTTTCTTTTGGAGGTGCTCTTTTCATCTTTATGGTCGTTTAGAATACAACAGTACATCTGATGAAAGAAGCAAAACAGTCTTCATTCTTTTATGGATGTTTACGAAACTTGGACCATTGTTCATTGAACTTCTGTGACTGTGGGTTCCGGTCAGAGGTGCATCAAAGGGGTACAATAGGCCATTGTGTGAAACTGCCTCTTTCTCACTCAAGTGGCATTCTTCGATGGATGTTGAATAAGTGAGTAAACATGTTTCTTGACTGCTGAGACATTTTTTACCATAATGAAGATCATTGTCAAAGGTTTGTTACAGTGGCACAATGGGCCATTGCTCGAAACTGGCCTTCTTGGTTTCATGATCTTGAACATTAAACACATGATTGTCCCTTGTCTTGGTAATATTTGTGCGGTGTGAGCTACAGCACCATTGGTCTCCTGTTTTTTTTATCATGCAGGCAGTGTAAAATCTCCGCCAGCCCACAGTGCCTAACGAACAGAAATACTCATGCTAATTGAAAAAGGGTATTTCATACCATCTGGACATCTCACTCACACTTGTAAACCCCCCATGAGAAGGCGAATTATTGAGCACACCAGCCCCAAAAGTAATGATTTGTTAAATTTTCCCGGACGACATAATGTGGAGTCGGTGGTGTAAAAGAAGATTTCAAAATGGTTAAAAACCGAGAATAGGCAGACCAGGGTCCGTTCCAACATTTTTGATACCTCATCCCTAGCTGAATGTTTACCCCAACTCCTGTGATGAAACACTGTGGTGTTTGGGCAGTTAGAATCTGGAGTTATGGTATGGAGAGGGTTGAAAATTGACGGAACTCTAGAAATGGAAGGTGCAAGTCATCCCTAACCTTGGACACTTCTTGCACTTGTGCCCCGCCCATCAAATATTGATCCCCATCCCCCATAAATGTGTGTTTTTTAGGCGGAACGATGTGAGCTGGGGGGTATGGAAGGGAAGTCAAAATTGGTGGACCTCGGAAATTGGAGTAATTCCTAATTTACGCACTTTTCTCACGAAATCCCAACTCTAGCCCTGAAAAATCAATACATTTAGTCGACGACTAGCTCCTTATTTTCCTTTCCCTTGTTCTCCATTGCCGAGCGTTTCCCGTGCCATTGAAAGAAAAAACATTATTTCTGAATCGTGCCAATGAAGTAAAAAAAAAAAACACTATTGCACGCCCCGAAGAATCGTGTTCCGTCCGAAAGCCCCCGCTTGAGTTTTAATAATGTTACGCGTGACAATGACCCAAAAACTTTACGCCCGAGTGTTACACTGACACTAAAAACAAACAATCTACTCAAGTTTCCCGAAATGAAGGAAGTCAAACTAGACAAAAAAATAAACCCACAACACAAAAAGAACCATCGAGGCAATCACTCACCGACCATACGAGGGACACAAGAGTAAATAAATGATGCTCACAAAACCATAAACCTACCCCATCCTACTCCAAGACAATTCATTACCTCAAGAAACGTAAAGCCCAAGTCAAACCAGACCAGCTCTAAAGTTCGACTGCCAGAGCGTCAAAAACAGTAAAATACACACAAAAATAACGGGCCACTACAAAACAACGGAAAGGACCAAAAGATACTACTAACTTAAATGGACAAACAAGCAAGCATGGACACAAATCTAAGACGAGCCGAATAATAAACAACGGCACAAAGGAAATACTTTTCAATCTCGTGACAGAAGATAACATGATTGGCCGCTCGTCTACATCAAAGCTAACAAGACCGATTCAACTTAGAAACAAAAATAGGAGATCGAAACAAAAAAAAAAACCACCATCCATCTCAAACACGAACACTGGCGGATAAAAACAACAGGACGGAGAGGAGGAGAGTGAGCTTGGACAAAGGAGGATAGAGAATAGTCAATGGAAAGCTAGCAGGATCTCAGATTCCTCACAGGTCCAATAAAGAAAAAAAAAAAATCAACCTTAAAAAAAATAAAGAACTAAAGAGAGAGAGATATTAACACAGTAAGAGCGAAATACTCTATCATAATGTGGGACCTACTGCAATATCTATGAATAAGATGGGGGGGGGGGTAGGTGATATGGATTGAGAAGCAGGAATGTAGAATTAATCTAGTGTAAATGATGTTGGTATTGTTTTTAAGTTGGAGAACGATTAAATCTGCGCCTAGTTTTATCGTCTTATTTCCTTCGGATTCACAACGAAATAAAAACTAGTTCAATACAATACAATATGGTTTTGGGGTCGAAGATCGAAAATATTTGTCCACTTGCCCCCTGAAATAGTAGATTTTTGCACCCAGAAACTTGTTTTCATAGCACCTCTCCATTTTTAGCTCAAACAGCTACGCTGGTGAAGTTTGTGATGCCCATGTCATTCTATCTATGCTATCTATCTATCGAGATCTATCTATCTATCTATCTATCTATCTAATCGACTATCTATCTATCTATCTACTCTATCTATCTACTGTCCTGTCCGTCCTGGTCTGTCTGTCAACTTTTGTTTGGGTCCACAAAAATGTTCATCTTTGGATTAATCTCGACCAACTTGGTCACAATGTTTCATTGACTGAGGGGTCATCGTTGACCACCTGAAGGTCAAGTCAATTGCATTGAAGGGCACAATAGGCCATAGTGGAAACTGCAAACGCTACTTTCCTCTTCCCAAGTTGGTGACACAGTGTTGATTTTCGTCATAATGATGGTTTATCAGCCTCGGGTGTCATGAATTTTGATCCAAAGTCCCACTTGGGCCCCGAGGGCCCAATTTTATGCAATTTTCACACATGGTCCTTGGAATACATCTCCTTCCCAAGCTTCAAATTACGTTTCTTCAAATTACATTTCATTACAAGTTACAGGAAATGTTCCTTGGGTAGAGGGTCATTGGGGGTGTTCACGAATTCGGGCCATTTTTGTGAAATGCACAAATCTGTATCTCCTACAAATTTAGTTGCCAGTGTTTGATGCCTCATCCATATGATGGGTCTAAGACTTACCTTTGAGGTGTCCAGAATTTTTTGTTCCGAGGTCCGACTTGGGCCCGAGGGCCCATTTTATGATATTCACCCATAGGTGCTGGAAATGATTCTCCTCCCCACAAGCTTCATTGATTTTCTTCTTCTTCAAAGTTTCATTAATGTTCCTTTGGTAGATGGGCCTTGGGGGTTGTTCAAGAATTTTGGGCCCAGAGCCGTTTGGGCCCGGAGGGACCATTATAGAAATATAATCTATTGGCACCACTCTGAATGTTCGGTCATAATGATGGCCTAATAGCTGTCCTTCCTGGTGCCCAGGATTTGAAAACTCACGGCCTAGTGTGGCCCGAGGGCCCACTATGTGGGAATTAGGCAAAATGGTTTCTCCTCTACAAGTTTTGGTGCCAGTACTGATATTTCGTCATATGATGCTAACATCATAATACTTTGGGGTGTTTGAAATTTTTGATCCAAGGTCGCACTTGGGCACGAGGGCCTATTCTATGAATTTCAAACACTGGTACTTGAAATGCATCTCCTTCCACAATTACCAATTGATTTCAAATTCATTAATGCTTGCTCCTTGGTTAGTGGCCATCGGGGGGCATTTTGATGCACAAGTCAATGTTGATGTTCGGTCATTATAAGGGTCTGTGACTACGCTTCAGTGTTCTCAGGAATTTTAGACTTGAGGCCAGTGTTTGGGCCGGGCCGAGGGCCTATCCGTGCAATCACAATCGAAATGGTTCTCCTCCTACATGCTGATGCTTTAATCATAAATGGTGGAACTAGTCTACTATGTCTTTTTTCAGAATTTTTTTGGTCCAGGACCCCTGACGGGGCCCCCCCCCCCCTGCCCCTACACAACCCTATCTACTCCTTATCCAGTGTGTCAACAAATGCATTTTTGGGCCCCCACACAGTCATTCTGTTGACGGATGTCGACCAAACTTGGACGATTTGGTAAGTGACCCATGCGACTGTTTGACTTCGTGAAGGTCAGGGTCAAAGGTCCAGGGCAATATAGGCTACTATCTATAAAATTTCAAACTTTACTCCTTCTACAAAGTCCCTTAGATTTTCTTGTCATAATGTTTTCTTTTGGAGGTGCGCTTTCCGCGTAGTTGTCGTCAGAACTAAACAGCCCATCTGATGAAAAGAAGCAAAAAAGTCATTTTTTGGCAGACCAGGTCAGTTCATCAACATTCTGATCCTCATGCCCTAAGCTGCTTTTGACCCCAACTCCATTTTGATGAACAACTGTGGTGTTGGGCGTTAGAATCTGGAGTTTTATGGTATGGAGAGGGTTGAAAATTGACGGAACTCTAGAAATGGAAGGTGGTCTTCCTAACATTTGACACTTGCACTTGTGCCCCGCCCATTCCAATATTGATCCCCAGCCCCCCAGAAATGTGTGTTTATAGGCGGAACGATGTGAATGCTGGGGGTATGGACGGGAGTCCAATTTTGGTATTTTTTGGTGAGAGACCTCGGAAATAGAATACACGGTCAATAACTGCTACATTTTTGACACCTCACTGCCGCCTCGTCCCCCCATTGACCCTCAGAAATGCATAAAACATTAGGGTGGGGTTCAAAGTCGAGTGAGGCGTAAAAAACCGTGTAGATTAACACTGGTATTTTCATTTTCGAGCTTCAACTTTTTGAAACTCCTTTTATAAACCCCCTTCACCACATTTTTCGTCCTAAAAAAGACAAACGCATCGATTGAGTTGTCGGTCAACATTTGGATGTGGCGTAGGTGCGACACCCGTGTAGAGATTGTTTCCAACTGACCTTTTCTTCGATTCCTTTAGTTTACAGTTTTGTCAATCTTCCCTTTTTGCATCTATACCGCTGACCACAATATTTTATCTACAAGTGGATAAACCAGACATTTATGGGGGATTGAGTCAACAACATGGTGAGGCCCATGATGTGTGGGGTTCACATCCCCCCCCCCCCCCCTGCATCAAATGGCTCCCAAAATGGACAATTACACCATTCTGGAGATAAAGATCAACGAAGAGATCAACATTGAGTGAAGCACAAGTAGAGTGAAGTGGTTTCAAAATAATATGAACTAACCCTGCCCCTCCCATTCCGATTCCCAGATTCCAGATTCAATGACATTGATATCTCTCTATACTCTCGGCAACCCATAATATTGCCCAACAAGGACGGAACAGACATTCTGGGGTATGGAGAGCAAAATTGCGGGTGCATGGGGGGCACACAATTTATAATTAACCTCTTTTTCCCCCTTTCTGAGATTTTACATTGTTTGCCCCTCCCTTACACCCCAGCGAAAAAAAAATGTCTAAGGGCGGGCTTTTCATTTGATTGGTTTGCATCCCTGATTACCCACTACCACTCCTGTTGGAATAGGAACCATGTGCATCGGAGGGCAGGAAACTCACCTGCACTGAAATGTTCCCTTTTTATCCTTTTTTTTAGGTATACGTCAGCCGCCGAAGTTTCCCTTGATTGTTTGAAGTGTCGTCAAATCGTTGAGTCCCAATTCAAATCAGAAGAATAACTTGCAGGTAGCAACATGGGAATGTGATTCGTTGAACATTGACCTGTAAATATTGCGCCAACACGGGACCCCCTTATTTTGATGTTTCCAGAGGGTGTTTGTTTGTCATATATCCCCGTCTTGAACTCAAACAAATTTCGCAGGAGGGAAAACGTCCACCTGTAATGAAGGTAACCTCATTAGAAGAGACTCAAACCACTGTGTGGTGGTAAAGTCCCTTTTTCCGTCACAATGTGATGCTTTCAATCTCCTTATACTGTGGTTACGAACGACGAGCATTTGTCTCTGTGTCAAGGTTTTTTTCTTTCATGGCCGCACGACGGGCAATGCTCTGCCTAACGATATGACGCCACCAAAATAATGGGCCACTATGAATAAAACCACTGTCAAGTCTTCGTGTCGATGAGGTTGAATATCATCAGGCAGTTTTTTGTTGGTCCATATGGCCCTGGATCATTGTACAGTACATTTTTTTTTTTTTACATATCCAAGGTCCGGACCCTTCCGTATGTAAGTCGATGTGATTGGCGCGGGCGGAGAGTGGCCGTTTTTTCGAATACATCAAGAGCTCACTGAGGACTACCATTCGTCGATCAAGGGAATGAAGTAACGCCCATCCAGTGATTGCTCACTAATGTATTTCCAGACTTACAATATTCCTTTTCGCTTCACGGGACTGTAGATTCCTGGGAATCTCGGCTGATGGACCAGCGACTTGCCCTTCACTGGGTGTACGAGAACATGAAGTACGTTTCCAGTGTTCACAGATTGACGGGTGTCTTTTGTTATTTTTTTCCCATAGAGACGGTAGCATTGATTTTAAGATGTCATGGATTAACAATGGCATCGTGGCCTATCAAAACAAATTTTTTAAAATTCAATCCATTTTTTTTTTTTTTGGCCAATTTTCGCCCTGGTAGTAATTGCAGAAGACCAAGGGCCGACGAAAATTAGATAATACTTTTGACCTTTTAACCATCGTAAGCAGTGGCACAGGGATGCGGAAGAACGTTTATTGAACATAATTACCAAGTACACCGGAGTTTTATTCGAATACACCATTCAAACTTGTGAGCTATTCTATATTTCTCATTCTATACACATAAACTGCAGGAAAATTCGCCAACCTTTCTGGGTCCGGTTTTTTAATCTAATCGATAAGGTCGGACTGTCCTAGAAAATGGCTTTATTGCCCCACTGTATAGTCGGACTTAATATCTGCTATTTCTCACCCATGAACGTTGTGTCGTGTTTACTCGAACTGGCATAGCCGTCTCGCCCTTGTTCCCACAAGGATGAAGAGGAGTCCGCCGAGTCTCGCAACGAATGGACCACGCGAATCAAAACAAATATCTTTCATTTCACCCAATTCGTCCACTGTGACCCTTTCTCGAATTTCGAGATTAGAGATCCCCGCCCATTTTTGTGTTCTATAATAAACTATTATCCAAATTTCCATAAGATATTTTGGTATTCATTATAAAGGTAGGCCTAATCAAAGTGATGGATTCAGAAGTGCTCCTTGCAACAGTAAATATCAGTGAATCAACTTCTTATTCACGATACGCGGTCGAATCCGAGCAGAATTAATGATGTTTAAGGTAACGTATTTCGAAGATATTTCTATTAATGTTTCTTCATAACATCTTCTGATTCCGTAGTACTACAAGTGATGTTCGTCAGAAGGTAAATAACGTTTCATCTATTCGGGCGGCGGTTCGGCCGTCCAGAGCCGGATGAGACTTGATGAAAATGAAGAATGAAAATGAAAAGGAAATGAAAATGAAAAGAATTACAATGTTGAAAATGAAAATGATGAAATAAATGAAAAGAATGAAATGAAAAGGATGAAAATAAAATGAATAAGAAAGGATGAAAAATGAAAAGAATGACAAGATTAAAATGAAGAGGGGGGGGGTGGTCGCAGGGCACCATCTTGTGTCGCGGATCGTAGGAGCCTGAGAACAGGGTTTATTGTGGCAGGGCAGTCTGGAATCCTGGGCTCGAATATTCGATTTTTTGCGCCCGGATCTGTGCTAAAGAGTTGTGGTATGGAGTGGGCCCTGATGGCCAGTGAGTCGTGTTATAATAGACTGTTAGAGCCTTTTGGTTCGAAAGGTTCTGAGACTAAACCAGACTATAAGTTTTCTTTCTTCTTCTGCTCTCGGTATTATTTTGGCGCTTCACAGTGGTACGCTTTACGTAGGCGGTGGCGTCTCAGGTTAGGAATGCCGCTAGGGGTCATCTAACCTTGCCTGGTCGATAAGCTCGTCTGTGGACATCAGCGTCGGAAGTACCAGTATTGTGCCCAACCCCCTTTTGCCATAGTTAACGCTCCGCAGGGAATCGGTTCAACTAGTAAATATCTCTGAGATTTTCTCTCTTTTTGTAAGCGATTATAGGGCTTTAGGGACTAGACGTGATAAGTCTGGGTTACCGCGATTAGGTGCCAGTGCCTGTTTAAGGCCTTTTTAAGTTCCTTTGTTTTGAAGTGTTGGGTGTATAATGTTATCTTGAACAGCCAATGGAGGTCCCCGACTTGGTGTTTCGGGTGGAATGGTCCCCCGGCGTCGGGGGCTGGGTTGTCCCAAACTTGACCGCATCAGTGTTTATCTACTCTCTGGTGTAGTTCCGTAGTAGGAGCTTTTCCATGAGGAATGTTTTTTTCTCTTCTCTATGAGTCGCCTCATTGCTGCAGAGGCGTGAGTATCGTAAGATCTCCCCTTTGTAACAAGCCCTTGAAAGTGGCGTAGGAGGGGGTGTGCAGATTTGCGATCTAAATATTGGAGGATTTCCCGTTGGGCTTGGTATAGACTTTTGTGTCTAGTAGGCCGCTTTTACGGAAAATTGTCCCCTTTGATATTTTTAGAGCGAGATAAGTGACTTCAGAGTCGGAGAGTTCCCCTGTGACTTCAGGATTTGTGTTTTGTTTTAATACGTCCACCATCGGGAGGTCCAATTCATCTTTAGACCTACAAATAAATCAAGATATCGTCTCTTTACCGCAGCCATTGTTATTTTTGGGCTCGGTTTGGATAATTGAAGCTCTCTTTTGTACATGACTATGTCGCAAAATCTCATGTGATTGCTTGACCTTCCCATTTGCACAGCCCATTTTCTTGTCTATAAAACTGGTCCGTTGAATTCAAAGCAGTTGCGCGCGAGATTAGTTCCCTGAGATTGCGCAATGAGCGTGGCGATTATTTTCGGTATATCGTCCAGACCTTGCGGTGCTACTCATAGGCTGCCTGGCATGTTCCAGGCCCCTCGTTTATGTGGTGTATTAGTATACTGGGTACGTCGTCCAAGTAGCGATGAGCACATTCGCTGGTAATTTAAGATTCCTTAGCAGTGTTATTATGTGATTAGTATCTTTCACATGTTTGACGTAACACTATCGGCAATACGGGAAATACTCCACAATTGGTGGAGATTGGCTCAGTTGGTGACCCGTTCACGCTGATAATTGGTCTGCCAGCAAATTTTGAATCTGGCGGCGGCGGTTTGTGAACTTGGGGTAGCACATAGATTAACGGTGTGCGGATTTTGTGGTCGTATGGGTTCAGATAGCTACGGCTTTCCATCTATCTCTTGTGCAGGAACAATGTGGGAAACAGTGTCGGAAACCAGGGTAGACGTAACACTTTATGTCCGCTCGTGTGCCGTGCGTAATGGTTGGCCTCGGAGTGCGCGCCCATTTCGGCCTGGTGTCGGCGCGATTGAGGAATAGCGATACCTCTCTTTATCGAAGGGTTTTCACCACAAATGGAGCGTCCGTTTATAACAGTGTTTAAGGGCGACTCGCTCTGCTGTTGTGATGTTATTTTTAGCATTCCTGATGGTAATGCTGCTATTTCGGTTTGGTTGCCTCAAGGTAAGCTTCAAGGTTCCGGTTTATGGTCCGCAGTGGGGGACCAGGTTGAAGGTAGCGGAATTTTGAGATTCGCTGCCCTTTATATTCTGCAATATAAAGTCGTGAGGTCGCATTCTTCTCGCCAGGTCCTTCACTGTGAAAGATCTGGAAGTGCGCTTCGTTTAATCTGGCGTTATGATGAAATTGAGACCTTTGGCCAGGCTTTTATCTTAATCTCTATGTTGGATAGAGGCGGTCGGACAGATTTTTAACGTACTCATTGAGTTTATCAGCTTCTGTTTGCAGAACAACATATTTATTGCTAATTTCCGGCTATATTGACGGATGCTGGACCCCCCCCCCCCATCATCCTTGCTTATTACAATGAGTCCTGGGTGGTGTATAGTGAGGTACACTATGGGGTTGGGTACAATGCTGTTGAGTGGTCCCAGCAATGAGAAGTACGAAAATGCAATAATGTCCTTTCGGCGCATGTTTGCGCGGTGTGCTGTGCCAGTTTACGTGAACGCTTGCGTTTCAGCCAGATTTTTTGTTTTATTTAGTTTTTTCGCAAATTCTCGATTTTGAAATGCTGAGCCCGGTCAAACTGGATAAATAGTCACTGAACACGGAAAAGGCATTCCCCCCAACAAGGTCAAATGTCCTCAAATGCAGCTGTTTTCCATACTTCAGGCGAACGCTATAACATTGTTGTGGATTTCAGAGCAGAAACGTCAATTTCAGCCACCAAAAAAGCCCCGACATCACGACTTACCTACGTCCTACCTATCGTCGTGTCCCCCTCTGACCCCCCATCGGCCGCTACGTCAGGGGCCCACTGTCTTTTTAGAAAACATCCGACATGCAGTAAAGTTTCTAGCGTAATACAGTGGAGAGGCCTGTATATCATAGAGTTGTGAAGTCCCACGCATACGGCAGTACAATATATTAGAACTAAGGGAAAAAGAATGACACACATAGTGTATACAAACACAACGATTATCACGGAGTTTCTGTTGGTGAGTTCAACAACACCATTCTTAGTGGTCACAACAGGATATTACAGTACAACAATGGTATCCTGTCAAGATCCGGATTTGTTTGAAATGTAGACCGTTTCCTATTTTCTATTCTGTTGTATTTGTAATTAAACCAGTCCACTAAGTTCAGTTGATGTTCATGAAAGAGTCAATAGGATTCATACAGCATCTTGTCATGTGTTCTTTTCGTGTACGCAGCTTTCGTGGCGAACCTCAAGCAATCACTCTATTTGGCGAGATTCTGGCGCCAGCAAGTGTTGGCTTTCATCTTTGCCATAGCGGAGAGCCGGAAGTACTTCCCAACGATCCATCTTCTTGCACGGTACGTTATACACAAGAGAGATAGAGAGAGACAGCGGAACGGACAGACCGATCATATTTTATGCTGACGTCGCTGGGTCCCTAATAACGAAAGGTTTCCATTCAACCCGTGCAATCACTATTCCCCTGGACAGTGTTCACGTACCATGACAGATTTTCAAATTCCCTTCCACAGTATAATGGTACGGGTCTTTCTCTAGAAAACCGTCGAAATTTCTGTTCAGCTGGATTGACCCATATGTAAATTAGCCCTAATTTGCACTATAGCTTCTCTATGTGTCCTCACGCTCACTCCTGTCCCCTCGTCTCTATGCAAAACCTGAACAAAGTTGGTTTCGCTTCAGTTTGTCGCTCAAGTATCTGATAAGAAAAACCGTGGTCAACATCAACAAAATCGCATAAGAAGATACACAAACCTATGTTCAGTTAGGGACCCCGACTATAGGCGGTACGGAACGGAAGAGGAAACTACCTCGAAACAATTGGAAAAAGTTGGCCCCCCAGAAAATGACGACAGTACATCAGGTAGACGTGAGGCTTAAAACGAAATATGCCACACAGTTCTACCATGGTGAATCGAATTTTTAATCTTTAGCCCGCAGAGAGTTCTGCTCATCGCTCTGCGCGCTCAGTAACAACTCCATGTTTTTATTGTTATGTACAATCTCTGCGAACAATAGACGTACGAGGCGGGGACAATGAGGAACATCGCCCGACGACATTTCTCAGATCGAAATCTATTGGGAAGAGTCCGGTAAAAATATATACACTAAAACAACGAATCGTTAGTATTTTGCCCGACCAAGTTAGCTCCGAATTTTAATTCAGACGGTCGAAATCGGCTCCCCAAAAAATGTTATAATTGGTCAAGGGGCTGATGTGAGGTCCATGTTCCATGTTGCTCCCCTCCGTCGGAGAAAAAAAAAACCGTTCCAATCATTTCCCCCCTCCCCACCCAACTCCATCGAACAATACCTAGCCCCTTCACATACGCAACACGCGCGTGTTACACTGTGTTAGGTAAGGTTTTATTGACCGCCCCGTTCCCTTTCTTAGGCCGCTCCTCTAAACCATATGTGGGAGATATTTAAGGTATATTCTACATCCCCATCTGACAAGGGTCTCTTGAAATGGTCTCACGATTAACATAAATTCGATTTTTATTCCGTATATCAACAGAGTGGCTCCCCGTTCATGCCGTGGGCGAGAGTACTACCCCACGATTAGGTTATGAGACGAACTCCCCCCAAGTCGCAGACTCGCGGGTTGCACTGTCGGACTCGCCGGGTGCCTCAAAGCAAACAGCAGATGAACGCTGAACATTCATCACACGGTAGTACAACACAACAATAATAATAATAGCAACACGTCTGGCTCCACAAACCGAATCAGTGGGTAGAATGATCCCCAGACCTATGGAAGTCCTTTCGATATCCAACTGATAGAGTTATCAGAGAAAGACGTCCTGATATTGTGGTCGTAAACGAAGCACACCTTAACCACCATAATCGATATGCCCATCCCCAAATGACTCGAACATAAGTCGAAAAGAGCGGGAGAAGACCGACAATACCAGGATTCCGTCTCGAAGTACAGAGAATATGGGATGTCAAAGCAAAGGTTGTACCAGTGGTGAGTGGAGCACTCGGACACATCTAACAAACTTAAAAAAATGCCTAGACGACATCCCAGGAAATCACCGAACCCTCCTCTGATAAAGACAGATCGATACTTGAAGGCCCACATCCTTAGACATTGCTTCTATCTCCCGGGTGAGACTCCGAGACCGAGGTACAGAAATAATGGACCAATCAAAGCAAAACTGTAACAAACCCCGCTGCCACATATGCGTCACGTTACTACTGGCAATTGTGTTAACATCTCTGGCATTAAGGACCCATTGGAGCCCTCCGGTTAAAGTGTTCGGCCACTGGGAAGCCAGTCGAGTTGTCGCGTATTGATTTTTTATGGTTATTAAACCGTGACCGAATGCTGGTATCATCAGCATACAGTCCGTCCCGACACTGCAGTGCAGTGGGAACAATCACCGACATTACAGGCGTAAGCGACTCTCCCAGTTTGGGGGCTGCCTGAAAGCTGTTGGGGAGAGGCATCAACAGCCTGACAGCGACCGACCCATCTTTAGCAGAGAAAAGTCTCGCTATATATATATATATATATCTATATATATATATATAATAGGATATATATAAGACAAGAGCAAAACGTATTAAACACAATGCTACGTAAATGAATGGCTGGATCTCGAATGAGAAGCGAAATAGCGAATCACCTATATATATATATATATATTATAGATATATATATATATTATTATATATTATATATATATATATATATATATATATATATATATATATATATAATATATATATTATATATATGTATGTGTGTGTATAGCGAGACTTCCGGCAGCCACGGGTGAACGATATAGTGCGAGGGGTTATGGTAAACAGGATAGTGGGGGATGGGATCGGTGGTTGTCGAGTAGGGCACTAATAATCTCCGGGGGGTGACCGTCAGGACGTCCTAAGATCCGATTCGTGAACCTGCTGTGCAGGCTGAAGTCCACAGGTCGAACGTGCGGAAAAATTTTGGCATTCTCTCTAGGTTGCGGTAGTGTGTTGATGTAGGACGATAGCGGGTCGCAACAGTGGTTGGTTTAGATTAGAGTGAGTGGGGAGGGCGTTCAGTTTGTGGATGGTCTGTTTTTGGGGAAGGAGGGATCTTTCGATAAGGATGGGGTCTTACCTTAATGGGCGGGGCTGCAGTGTAGGCAAGTGTCATTGCCTGCGTGGGAAGGTTGTTAAACTAAATTTGGGAGCGAGGGTTTCGGGTTCCGTAGGCCTAATGGCAGGGTTGTATAGTAGCATCTCAGTGGGAGGTCTGCGAGGTCAAACGTGAGCGATAGATATGTTAGCCAGCCGTCTTTTTTCTGTGCTCACTGTTCAAAGTATCAGGAACAAGTTTAATGAGTTGCAGATTTCAGTCAGGAACGCAAGCCTGACGTCTTGGTAACGAGTCGTGGTTTGAAAGTGATATTCCCACAGCCGAAGTTCCCCGTCCTGGTATGTTGTTTATAGGCAAGCTAGGACAGATACTCTCCGTGGGCATTGTGGTGGGGTTTTGTTGTATGTGAGGTGAGGTCTGACTTGAATGTTTGAAATGGTGTTTTGTCAACTATGTTTGGTGTGAAAGTCCGTCTAACTCATTCTGGTATTCCCAGGTCTTTATTAGTTGGCGTTGTTTTTTGGCCGTTCTCCAAATAGCTTGAAGACAACAACTCTCTTCTGTCCGACATGCTTTTCGAAGTTTTCGGGAAGAGTACAATTTATTATGGGTGATTTCATTATCCAGATATGTCTTGGTCTAATGGTACTAGTGGCAGTCAGGGATCTGGCTTTTTCAAGGTCACGCAGGATTGTTTCCTTTCTAAGCATGTACATTTTCCTACCAGAGAAGCATAAGATTTGGATTTTGTTATGAGCAGTGAGCCAGATTCTGTAATAATGTAGAGAGCTTAGGTAAGCTGGTGCAAGTGATCACGAATTTTTAGGCTTCAAGTGTCTTGTTTCTGTCAATCACAGTGTTAGAAGCTTGTTCCTGGTTTCGCGAAGGCCGATGTGATGGCAGTTACCATGTTTTTGTTTTTTTTAGCAAAGTAGATTGTGATGAAATGGTAGAAAGTAACGAAAGCTGTTGCTACTTGCAATGGTTTCATGAAAAGGTTAACCGAGGTTTTGAAAGTTTACGTTCCTGGGAGGAAAGTTCGCAGTAAGAACAAGAGAGGCCTTCTTGGATGGAAAGGGAAGTTTTTCTGGCCATCAAACGTAGGCGACATTTATGGCGACATGACCGTTCTTCTGGGTCCGGGTTGATCTAGAGCATTCAAAAGTTCAGCAAAAGCTCGTCCAGCGTTCAGCTTCTTGTGCTAAACTTGATTTTGAGAGGCGGGAGGCCTCTAATATCAAGAGAATCCTCGTGCATGTTTCTCTTATATGAGGGGAAGCAGAAAGTCAAGAACGGCATTGTCCTTCGAGAGATCCGACTCGGGTAGCTACATCGCGATAGCCAGGAGTGCTAAGTTCTGAATATTATTTCGCGTCTGTTTTCATCATGAGAACTTGGATAATTTTCGGGTACCTAGTTGTCGGGGTTTCTTCCGCCATAGGATTGGTATATGGTGTGTTCGCCTGGTTAGTAAAGGAGAAACGGCAGAAGCTCAATAGTGATAAAGATCCTGGTCCTGACGGAGTTTTTCCTTTCTTACTAAATCCTTGCCGACGAGTTGTGGTTACCTTAGCTATTATTTTCAATAAGACTCTTCAAGATGGTATCGTTCCGATGATTGAGAGGAAAAGGAAAGAAAATGTTTCTCCATCTTCAAGAAAGGTAAACGGTCTCTTCCTTGGAATTACATGCCAGTAAGTGTACTAGTGTTGTCGCAAGGTAATGGAAATCAATCATTCGGATCATATGGTTGATTATGTCAATGAGAGTAGTATGATTAGGATCTCAGCAGGGTTTAGAAAAAAACGTTCGTGTTTGAACAATCTGCTGGAATTTATGAGAGATGTTACATGTTCTGTTGACAACGCAATGCTGTTGAATAATTTCCTGGACTTTCAGAAAGCTTTGACAAGGTTCCTCATGAGCGTCTCTGTCAAGTTGGAGAGATTTGGCATTGAGGGGAATGTCTTAGTGGATTCGTGAGGGGCTTCAGAATAGGAACCAACGAGTTGTCATTAAATGGGCGGGTGTCTTCTTGGCAAAAAGTCAATAGTTTGTTCCCCAGGGGTGGTTCTTGGGCTGTACTCTTTCTGGCGTATATTGACGGATCTTGGAGGTTCTGTTCATTCCAGGTTAAGAAGTTCGCAGACGATACCTAGTTGTATCAGGAGGTTGGTTCGAATTCGAATGATGATGCTGCACATTGTTTCAAAGGGATCTGAAATAATTTCCAAATGGTATTCCGAATGGCAAATGTTTTCAATGTCGACAAGTGCAAGTTATGCAGTTGGTTTTCACAATCGCAACGTTCCTCAAGTGAATCGCCAAAATATCAGGAGGTGATTTTAGAGAAAGAAAGATCTGGTTTTATTTTTACTCTTCTTTGAAACCTTCCAAGCAGTGTGGCCGAAGCGGCTAGAAGAGGGTACTTGGATTCTGGCTTGATTCGACGTCACTTCAGTGGCGTGAGAATGATATGTTGTCAGGCGTGTTAGGCAAACTGGTAAGACCGCACCTAGAGTATTTGTACAAGTGTGGAATCCCAACTTTGCAAAAGACAAGCATGTAATTTAAAACGTTCATGCGTGGGGCAATAGAGACATGTCTGAAAAAATTATATACGGGAAAGATTAAGGCGTCTCGGTCAACTCCAACTGGAGCTGAGGCGAATTCGGGGCGGTGACTTGATCCAGGTTTTCAAAATTGTCCATGGATCGATGGCCTGTCCTTCACTACTTCTTTGAATTGCCAATGTTAATGCCACTGTCTCAAGCTTCGTGGCAAGCGCTGCAAAATGGACATTCGTAAATTTCTTCTCTCACAGAGAGTGATCAGTGCGTGGAATTGTCTTCCTTAAAATGTTGTTTCTCGAAGAGTGTGAATGCGTCACGAACAGTCTTGATTTATGTTTCAAGAATCACGGGCGAAGAGGTTAGAGTTACGGTTCATTGTTCTTCTGGATGTTGTGCGTTGGGGTGTTTATGAGGATTATGTCCTGGACCCTTATTAACTAAACTAAACTAATAAAATAAAAGTAACATCAATTTATGAGAAGTCTATGGCTTAACGAATGCGATCCATAATTCAATAAAACAAAAAAAAGCCAAATTGAGTCTACATATATCGAAATCCCCACACCAACTGTAAGCTTTAGCATTAGTGGAGGGAGGAAAGGGAAATGTATCACCGGAAATATATACATACCAATAGATGCTATTAGAAAAATGTGAAACGTGGTCAATTGAATCATTCACAAAGATAAGAAGAATGATTGATAATAACGATTTCAATAAACGAAGTGATTTTAACAAACTAGATGAGAACAAATAATAAATATTGTATGAATTAGTTGTTAGCAGAGAACTACAACTGAAATCGTTGTTCCATCATAAGGAAATGGAAACATACCTGGCTCCTATATCTTGTTCCCAACAATATTGAGAAGTAAAAATGCTTTGATATTAAAATGAAAAAAAAGACAAAAGTACAGGTTACGTGATTATTACAAATAATTGGACAATTTACGAAATTTGAGGATCTACTGTTCCGCCCCAGTCATAAGCGTGTTGCCAATTTGGATTTTCACTCGGAAAAAAATACTTTAAATTTATACGTTTTTCTCTTATCATTGACTCCGATAATCAAATGGATCTATATCGTTTGCTAGCGAATCCAGTGTATCTGTTTCATTTCACATACACAGGTAGACGAGTTTCTTTCAAGTCCGGTGTCGATTTGGCAACCGTGAAACGACAAGACTTCTTCCCAACGGACGCCTATACCTCCATCAACAACGGCAAACTTGTAGCGGTTCTCTCGACATTCTCATGTCACAACGAAGACGAAGGTACCTTCGAGACATTCATCAGACCGGTTCCTATTCCCGCCGAAACGTGACCAAGGAGTTTTCTCCTTCTTCAAAACCAAAACTGAAGATTTGGACACCCTGCCGAACCAGTTAGTTGTAGAGGCCCGTCTACGCTGCCGACTTCAAAGACTCAACTCCGAGGCCTGCTCTGTCTGCTGCTTGGGCGACAACCCAAACACTGTGCGGCGCGAATATTTTGCGGAGATTGTCGCGACCAGAGGTGCGAGAGTCTACCTGTATCGGATGACAATGGAGCGATCCATTTTCTGTCTTTACAGCGGATTGGATGGTGCGACTCAGCGCTGGGACGAGCTACAGTTAGTTTTTGGGTCTGGCCCTTCGTGACCCCTGCTACGCCGAAAGACGCAAACGCTCCTTCCGGGAGGTCAAGTTTTCATACTTACTTGTGAAGATTGGTCGCAAGTTTGCTAAGTCCGGGTGAGTAGCTGGATTGGTCTATCGTCAGGCGTTTGAAAATGACCGTGAGAGAGAGAGTATCTTACATTCTTAGACGATATTTTTCACAAAAACTATTTTCTGCATTATTATTATTATTATTATTATACTAATTTTTTTAGTTATAGTATTTTTTTTTTTTTTTTTTTTTTAGTAGTATATAGAGGAGAATACTTAACCGCCAATACATAGGATCAATCCCCTTTCGGAAGTTCCGTCAAGATTTGGGCACCAGTTGATTTATCGGCATAACACTTCCCTTCCAATAGAGGAAAAGAGCGGAAAAAAAAAAAAAATTAAAAGTTAGGAGGCCGATCGATTGCGTGACCGAGCTGCTGGAAAGCGGTACAGACATCAGTGTGTGTGTCCATGCCCCCGCTCGCCAGTTTAATAGAGTTAATCCGGACAACGTCTTCTCTTGCGTCCTTGGCAGACACTTCTTAACGGCCCCCAATCGAGTTGGGCGCCTGCGCCTATTAGGCCGCGCGCTTACATACTAAAATTAAGAAACTATATCTCACATAGGAGGTTGAGTGCAGGATCTACAATTTATACGGAGCCTAACGCTGTGCGTCGATGATACCAATTGGTAGTTTACTTTTTTCACTCTATTCTCGAAGAGATCCCAACGTAGCCCCGCGTTACATTTCGAGCTGGCCAGAGTACACCCCAGACACTAGAGAATACAAGGATTGGATTTTGGCTTTTCGAAAAACGAACTTACGGGTCGGCAACCAGTTGCAGACTTCTGGATAGCCTATACCCTCGCAGATCAAAACTCTACAAGGTAGGAATATTCGGAATTGTGGGATCTTATCACTTTGACGGGTCTATGGTTTTCATTCAATGAGCGGGAATGAAACAAATTTTGCCAAGAACAACGGATAAATTATATTGAATACATATTCCCCTTTGAACCCAGTGAAGATGGCTAAGAAGAATAGTTACTGAATGTTTGGATTTGAAGACATAGCCAAATCCAGAGCTAGCACAGTTGGTAGTGCCTCGAATTGACCCTGTGTATTCCGGAGAACAAATCCCGTGGGGTCATACCACGTCTCCAAAAAAATGATACTTGTCGCCTTCTCGCTGGGTGCCTCAGCATGTCAGACTGTGCTAGGGAAAACGATGGGTAGTTTCGTAATTCCACACCTGCCGTTTGGCCTGTGATTACCATCCCCACCCCCCTTTTTGAAGTACCGCCAAAGATCCAAAGGTCGATTCGGGTCAATGTCATTTTCCCATTATAATCCATGATGGTGTGGTATTTAGACCTTGTTGATTCCTTGACGAAATCAGATTTTTGTTGATACTCTGCATGGTGTGTGTGGTGTTATAATATTTGTGTGTTCTGTGTGTGTGTGTGACGCCTGGCTTTGTCGACACACTAATCGACCCTGCCCGGATGGATCACGGCCATCCTGTTAACAAAATTTCCCCCAAAAAAATAAGGACAATCCAACTCCTCCAAAACTCTGCTGCACGTTTTGTGTCTAAAAACCAAGACAAGAAAGCTGAATCACATAACCCCCTGTTCTTCTTCTTCACTGGCTTCCAGTGCAGCAAACTCTTATATAAATTGTTATGTCTGACATAATTCACAAGTCGTTTCATGGGCAGGGCTGCCCTCTCATACCTCTGTGAATTATTGGACTAAACCGTACCACGGGCGGTCCTTCCTCTTGACTTCATAATTTTTTTGCATCACCGATCAGTAACAACGGCCTATTATGGGAACGTGTTTTCTTCAATTGCTGCTCCTCGACTGTTGGACTTTAAAAAAAAACCATTGTTTCCCGAGTCTTTCCAACCAAAATCTTTCGTTTGGGTTTTCTAAGACCGCTATTGTTTCATGTAAGGCGCTATAAAGTGTCAGTTATTATGAGGATTATTATTATTATTATTTAATATTCTTATTATTATACAAGAACATGTCAACCATATACTTTTGAGAACCCTGTCTTGCGGTTTCCAATAGGTGATTGTTTGAAAGGAATAATGTCGTGACCATTGGCCCAAATTAAACTGACATTAACGCTCCGGGGGGCTGAGGAATTCCGCATTTTTTTCCTATTACAAACAGAAGAGCGGTGGCTGGAGACTTGCCGTGTAATGACGGTCGATTATCCGCGTGACGCGCGATGCTTTGGGGGTATTTTTCCTGATTGGTTTTAGTGGTGTTATAGTCAAGTCATAGTAGTGGTTAGCAACTAATGTAGTGATAACCACTATTTGTGTTTGCATATACCGACCAAAGACAAAGACGAGTATTCTAAATCCACAGAGATCCATTCCCTATTATTGATATCGCTACAGAGATCATTCCGAGAGTTGTGCGCATCGACCTATCATTGATATCAATCACCACGCACATTTTTTCCCACATGTGTAGTGTTGGGCTAACGAAAATAGTTATGTGCTGTTATACGACGCCGCCCCCCCCCCTTTCCAATTATTTATGCTATGGGAAAACAGTATGCGTCACTTTCCTGTCTGAAATGTACTGGAACAATACATCTTCCCCTATCTTCGAAGAACCCTCAATAGTGGTGTGTTACATTTTTTTTGTTAGTGTGAAATCATAACCGGTCCTGGAATGAGTATTTTTCTTTCAGTAAACCAGTGTCTAAACAGCTTGTTCAGAACTTTTGAAGGTTGTCCTGTTTCCACCACGAGCTTCGAAGGCCATTTATTCGTTTGACAACGTTTTATTATAACGTTGGTGTTGCTTGAGAGATAGCGGTCTTATTTTGTCCGAGATTCAGCAAATTCTTCACGCTCTTGACAATTAAGTGTCGGAATGTTTGTGTAAGGTATTTTCTGGATTGGCTAATGGTATTTCGCAAGTATATTACTCTTGTTGAGTTGATCCGATGACACGTCTATATACAATTGTGTATATAGGGACGACCGCCTCCTGTTGGCACCGCCCATTCTCCCCCAATTCGTACAACAACCCCGTATGCATCAAAGTCTTTCACGATGTTGGCAACTAAAGTGTAAGTCCCCTAACGCACGCACCTACTTGAGAATAATCCTTGTATTAATGCCCTGATTTGAAAGTATAATAATATGTATCACACCTGATTTTGTGTGCTGTGCCTTTTTTATAATTAGCCAGTGGTGGAAACGGGAGGAGGGGCAGTTTGGGGGGGAGGGCAAGTTTTCCCTACTGCATAAGTCGAGAGGGCAAATCGGGAAATCGCAAGACCCCTAAAAAACGTGAAATGGACAGGGAGTGTGACCCATTGTTGCTGTAGCTCAAAACGGCACGAATCTACCCAGACGAATGTACAATTATGTGATAACAAATGATCAAGATCACGGGGGGCCAAGAAGCGTTTGGGACAATAGCCTAGGGTGCCTCGGTACAAGCTTGGGCCCGATCTTTATATGGCCAAATGTGTCTTAGCAGTCAATAAGTATTTGCTACTTCATTTTGGTCCAATATTAATTCGAAGAACAACCAATTTGAGAGAGAAAGACACTTTCATCACCAGTGTCCTATCATGCTTCCCTTCAAACGCCTTCGACCTTGACCTTCACATAGTCAAAGATGTCCAAAGTCGATTGACCATTGGGTCCAAAGTTTTTTGGTCACATCCATCAAAGAAGTCTGGTTTTGCTCTGGTTCATCAGATGTTCCAGTTTTAAAATTATACGGCACTAATGAAGGTCTGCAAACGAAGGCTTAAAGAGCACCTTTGATTGCAAACTCATATCTTGGGTGTTGAGCTAAAAATGGGCCCTTGAAGCCCCAAGTGGGACTGATCTCCATTACATGGAAGTCTTACAAAATGAAATGTGCCTGAGTCCCCGCCCGTGGACCCAAAATTCCAAACACAGTATGTACTCTGGTGAAATTAAGGCCCACACGGTCAACGAGTCCCGAATCCCGACAAACCCTGAAGTTACGGTCATCATGCCATCATTATTATGACCGAACATCAGCACTGTGGCATTTTTTTTTTGTAGAGACGAGATTTGGGGTAATTTCATATATAGGCCCAAGGATCATTCACTGTAAAACTTTTGATAAAAAATAAAGTGACTCTTTTCGGAGATTCATTTCAAGTTAAAATTGTGTGAAATTTCATAAAATGGGCCTCGGGACCTGAATTCCTGGATACCCCGAAGGAACGGCTGTTGGTCAGTCGATATGACCGAACATCAGCACTGTGCACAAAAGGTAGCGTTTTGCAATTCTCCACTTATTGGCCCACTGTGCCCCTTTAATGCCATTTTGACCTTGACCTTTAGGTGGTCAACGATGTCGACCCATCAGTCAATAAATTATGACCAAGTCTGGTCGAGATCGATTCATCAAAGCACCAATATTTTGTGGCTCAAAAAACAAAAGTGACTACAGACAGACAGACAGACAGATAGATAGAATGACATGGGCATCCCAAACGCCACAAACACGCTGATTTGAACTAGAAATGAGAAAAAAATGGTTTTTGAACTTGTGAAAAACAAAAATCCAACGAAGTTTGGAATAAATTGAATAATCGCCAAAATAAGTGGGCCCAAAATGGCATTGAGGGTTATGGGGGTATGGTAGGTACATGGAAGCTTGCCAATCGGACGCCCTCATAATGTTGAAAGTCGCCCCCCCCCCCCCCCCTGCTCCTCACCTGTTATGCAGGTGGAAACCCCCAGTCACATCGAAAAAAAAGGTATCACATCGAAAAAAAGTGTACCAAAATGGCATTGAGGGTTATGGGGGTATGGTAGGTACATGGAAGCTTGCCAATCAGACGCCCTCATAATGTTAAAAGTCGCCCCCCCCCCCTGCTCCTCACCTGTTATGCAGGTGGAAACCCCCAGTCACATCGAAAAAAAGGTATCAAGAAAACTTGACTTTATCATGACAACTTTACTGAAATACTTCGAACATTTAAAAGTCCCCCTCCCCCCTGCTCATCACTTCTGTAAGCAGGCGGGAAACCCCCAGTCACATGGAGTTCATGTCAAGTTGTCAAGTACAGTGTGACATCGAAAAAGGTATCAAGGTTACTTGGACTTTATCATGACCATTTTATTGAAATACTTCGAACTTGTATTCTTGTTTCAAAGATGCATCATCGTCAGGTGGCGACGGAGCGAGGGTGACGTTTCCATGACATCGATATGAAAAGTAGTCTTAGAACAATGCAATATGGTGTATCATGTGGCATTAGTTCCGATATACCGTAAGGCAACTGTAGTTGTGACATCGCTTTTTCGATAGTTCCCCCCAGACCAAAATGCTTCTTTGAAGCAGAAATGCAAATCTACAGGTGGAACGAACTGTGAATCAACATTGCATGGGGGAAGGGGGTTGGTATATGTTGTAGCAGTATGGAGCATGAATATTTCCATGCCAGACCAGTGTATCAATTGATGGGTATTCCAACAGACTATACAGTCCTGTTCAGGGCTGTTAGGTGATAAATCCAACATTATTGTCTTGGGGAGGGGGAGAGGGAGGGGGACCTACATTGCTGATTGGAGTTTTGAATGTATCAGGTGTCCAAACAAGTTTTGTCCGAGAATGTAGGTCGCAGGATCAGGTGGTCACTGCCAAGGGCACAGCCACTGGTTGAAAGGGGAAGGAGAGGGGGGGGGGGTTCGAGGCAGTCATGGGAAACGTTTTGTTCTGTCCAGTATGTTCTGACCTCATTGAATAACCCTTTGTACCCTCTGAAATCCGAAGCTCTCGGTTATCCAAGACACAGGTCACACACTGGGGGGGGGGGGGTAATGACCCCCAACTTTTTTTGAGAGGGAAGTCCTCCGTATATGTTTCTTTTCTCCACGTGAAATGTCTCTCATGACTGTTGTGGACTGCCTCCCCCCTCTCCTCCTTCCTGCCAGTGATTCCAACCCCGTGCCTTGGCAGTAACCACCTGATGTATGACCTTTTAAAGCTATTCTGACAACAATACAGTTCCTTGTAATGGACTGTTTCTGTGTAAAAAAAAAGTACAATAAATCTGATATTCAGGTGAAATTACTCTCTGTAAAGATAATGTGATATCAACAACATTCATTGTAACATTACAAAGAATCAATAAAGAGTACTCCAAGTTGAAATATGACCTAATGAAAGAGTGTTGTTTCACCATCGACAAGGCTTGCAGTTATTGAACCGAATGAAACAGCAAATCAGAGCAAGAATATTTCTAGAAATACATATTTAATAACGAACGTTTTGGGGGATTCACATCTCCCTCTTCAAGTGATGAAGCACAGAATGGCGATTTGTCTCTCGAGTCCTCAGTGACATCAAAATACAGCATCAAATTACATCAGAACACAAAGAAAAATGAAGACCATTGGGGGGAATTATACTGTCAGTTTGATGAGATAACCATGGGAAGTCCCCTGGGACCAACTCTGGCTAATTTATCTCTTGGCTCATCAGAGTGTCAATTCATGGCAGAAAACTAGAATTGTTTTACCTGCCCTATACTCGAGATAAGTTGATAATACAGTATCTCGTGTGCTTTCAACTCTATGGGATGTGTTCAATTGTTTCTTGAATTTTTTCAATCAATTACATTCAGACCTGAAAGTAACTCATCAAGTTGGTCCAAGATGCACTGCTTTTTTCATACTAAAATTGACTTACCATCAGAGTGCGATGAGCGATACAGTTCAACCTATTGAAAGCTTACTAACACTAATGTTAACTTTTATTTCCATGCAGTGTGTCCATGGAGGTGGATAAACGAACTGAGCTGATCTGATGTAGTAAATGTGACGATAGATATATTGATAAAGAGCCGGGGAGAAGGATCAGGATGAGGATAATAGCCTGAATTTTATAATGAGTATACCAGTCATTCGTCTTTGTGATTTTCAAGAAACCTTGACCAACCACTTCGAAGCTGTCAGTAGAGAGTGTTGTGTGGTTTACAATGTGTGAATACTTCCCTCTGGAAGACAGGACTCCTATGCCCTTGAAAGCTAAGATTGTCTATTCTTTCGGAGGTTCTTGTGCTGAGAACCAAACTAAGACTAAAAGACACTTGGCTATAAGGATCAGTGAGCACCTGTCAGACAGACCTGCCAGTGCTATCCATGATCACATCAGCAATGTGCAGACTACAACAGTTGCAATTCAGACAATTTTTGTATCCTAGCGAGGGTGACACAGAGGTTAAATTCAAAGAAGCTCTTAACATCGAGAATCTCAAACTAAGTCTGTATAACCAGCTATACCAACAGTTACACAAACATGAATCTTCCATCCTACCTATAGTATTTTGATGCTGTGTTTGGTGTTATGAAAACCCAATTGGCTAATAGCCAGTTGTTACGGAGAGGGATTGCCAAACTCTGTACCTTGTATATAAGACACCTATTGTCACGTGCGGATCCTAACAACATGGACTCAAATAAATATTGTTCAGCGTTGAACCAAAATCGAGGCAATAATAGTCAAGATCATAATATATCGTTTTCCTATTAACGAATAAATAATCGTTCCAAATTGAATGGAATCAAGGTGATAAATCCAAGGTCATAAATATTTTTTTGAAATGAAAACAACAGCCAGTGTTCTTGATGAAAAGTGGATTTGGGTCACTTGGTCATATATATATATATAATATATATATATATATATAATATATATATATATATATATATATATATAATATATATATATATATATATATATATAGATGGCATTACTGCAAGCAGGGGATCAAACCTATTCAATGCCAGACAAGGGTATTGCTTGTGAAATCTTTCACCACACAGGTACAGAGAATTAAGGCGATGCCTCTTTGGCGGTACCTATACTGTTGGCTCAATGTGGGAGTAGGAGTACAAACACACAGATGGCACCATGCAAATAGCCTACCCCTCGGTGGTCCCCAATCCAGTCTCCAAGGCTGAGCACCCAACGAGAACCACTTTTGAAGTCCTTTGGTATGCCTGACTGGAGATTCGTACCAGATGCTTTTGCAGGTAGTAGGGGTAGTAGACTTGATTCGCTGACAACTTCCCTAACCACTTGGAATGCCAAGTTTGCGCAGTACACTATGGGTCTTGCTCATATTACTATATCCCCAGAAGTTGTTCCCACCCCCTACCCATTCTAATGGCCAAGTATAGCCAGTACCGGGAGTTGCTAACGCACACCCAGGACAGACAAATTCCAGTGTGGGAATAACCCCTCAAATAGGCTATCACTGACATTCAGAGTACCTCATGTTGACATCTAACAAATTCAGGCTATAATTAAAGAAAGAATATGCAAACCTTAAAACAGCAAACGGTCATGATCATTAAATATCGATATTTGACAGAGATGAGTAGAAGAAAAACAATTATGATCAATACTGGTCTTTAAGACTTGCATAATGAATAATATACACAACTAAGAATTTGCTAATCAATGACATTTGGGATGCAAATCCACAAATGTTTATCGAATTGATTCTTTTAAAATACTGATTAAGAAACCACTCAGACTACGGTGCATAATTTAGTACAAGCTTAATGGAAATGTCAAATATACATAATCAAGAAATAAAATTTGTCTATCTACAAGTGTGAAAGACTGGTAGGGTGAACCAAAGTGTGGAATTTCATAATGATGATTATCAGAAATCTCAATAATCCTCTGTCTCATTGCAGTTTCAACATCCACCCTGTAGCTATGATGGTCTCGTCTAAATGCTCCTGTTGCTTTATTATTATTATATTATTATTATTATTATATTATTATTATTATTAGTATTATTATTATTATTGTCACATCAGTCTCTCATCTGATTGGCCCCCTCTTCCAGCATTATTATCATCATTACCATGGGAATATAACTAACGCTACCACATAACAAACGTGCATCCACTGTGTTTTCAAAGGACAATGGCAGGCTTGGATACAATATAAGAGATTATTTTATGGGGAATGGAAAACTATAACTATAGGTACAAACCCCATATCAATTTGATGTCCCTATGTGGAGTTAATGGCCTTCACAGTTTGTCCAACTATGTGAGAAAATTAGGTAGACTCCATATTGTGCAATAATGTGTGACATCACAGTTAAACAACAAAGGTAATCATGTTAGTATTCATTATTTCATTGTGGTATGAATGACACAAACATCCACAGGAGTTCTGTTGTCTTTCGTCTTCCTCTCACCGAGTAACCATCATCACCTATCAACCCACTAAAACCATCCTCTCTCACAGATTTATTTCGTTTTTCAAAGGAAATTAATTTGTGAAATTAAATGGAAAACAAAGAAAGAATATTTGGAGAGTTGTGCAAGGATGACATTATTATTATTGCGTGATGGGATGCTTTCTCTTTCTTGGCATACACATTCACCAAAACTCCAAAGGCCTCTAACTCTGTAAGGGAAAGTTGTTATGATACTGGATTAGACTGACGCATTCAGGTTCCCTCCAGCTATTATATTAGTTCTTATAATTTATCCTGCATTTTTCCTTCGAGTTGTGATGAGAAACGAGCCCTTCTCGCTCTATCTTCATCTAAATCATGATTAGGAAGCCAGGAGAAGGCATCGTAATTGTGAATTAAGAAAGTAAAACGGCCTGCACGAGAAGACTAAATCACGCGAAATGAGGCTTTAAGAGGATATTCATTTGAGACTTGGTAACTTATCTTCGTTTTGAGTTTCAGCTGTGGTGTTGGTATATGTCCACTTGGTAATGATCAACTTGGGAGATTCATCAGTTCATTATTTCTCACCACCGACCAATGCCAGGAGGATTTTTCACCAGAGGTGTCACCCCTATGGAGGATAATTAAAAAATATTAATATTAATAAGTTCTGAAAGCACACGAAAAACAAAACAATCTCTCACTTAATGATCATAATATGGTGACTGGTGGCTAGAGGACCTTTGGTCATTCGATTTGAATATAGGCAGAGACAAATTTTGCACCCCCCCCCCATACTGACCCTTCACAAAATGTTTACTTAACAATTTTGTCCACTCGTTCACAAAGGGTACGTGCCACTATACTGCCCCCTTCAAAGACCTTCCTCTTAAAATTACTGAACAGCCACACTATTGGACACTGATTAAACGGACCAAGTACGTTATCGAGGGGAATTTTTTTTTTTTTCCACAGAACTGCGTTGACTTTCCCCTCAATGAAGATGGACCTGAAATACAATGAACACCATACATGTACCATTGGTCAATGCTAATACTGGACAAACTCCATGATTATTCAATCTGGTCCGTAGGAGGAGCTGGAACACTCAAACCAAATGGTCAAAATTGACCTTCGGACGACCTTCGACCTCAAGCATTATTAGGACCCACACATGGCAACATAATGTGGAGGAACTCCAGAGATAAGAATGTAATGCATAAACGGTCTATTGAATGTCCTTTCCTTCAGCTCAGAATTCAGAAACACCCCGCATGTATCACTGGTCAAGCATTATTAGGACCCACAATCAACATTATGCAACAAATTTTGGAGGAAAAATTAAATTGTGTGTAATTTCATACAATGAACCCTCGGGCTGAAAATTCAGGCTTTGGCGAAGTCTCAAACACCTCCAATGTCCCTCTAGCCGAGGACCATGGCATAAAATTTTGACGAAAATCAAACCATGATGGGTCCCTAAGGTCCATACCAGGACTCAGGCACAAAATGCTCAAGTACCCCAAAGGAACGGTCATCCAAGCATTATTATGAATCACTAGTTAACAAAGTGCAACACAATTTGTGGGGGTAATTACATTTTGCATCATTCATTCATATAAGGGTTACAGGCCCGAACTTCCTTAACACCCCCAGTACCACGCTACCCGAAGAGCGGAAAATCAGTTTGAGCTTGAGGGAGGCGATGCCCGAGCATTGGCACACACTTTATGAAGCTTCATCCTAGAGCCAAGAAGGAACTTGACCATGGACTGCCAGGTTGTCAACAAAGTTTCAACACAAGACTAGAGGTGAGCTAACAAAGGTTGCTAGAATGGACTTTGAAGGTACTGTTGCTACTCACTGCTAGGTTGTGCCCAGTGTCCTTCTATACGCAAGTATGGGGTACTCCCCCGTGAGTTCTCCATACCCACCTCGCACCGCGAGATCACAATGCGCTTCAGGGTTTCATCGTCAGTGTCAACCCCCTATGATAGAGCATCAGTGGGTTTAACGAATGGGCAACCCTATCAGTTTGGCCAGATCCCATCACCAGCCCTGTTCTTTGTCTGTTTCTTTTGGCCCAGAATTGAATTTTCATTTCTTTCACTTTCGGCAAAATGTAGATGTATTTACCATTTTGTGGATAAACTTTTATGTGGTTTGTTTGCCATGGCAACCAACAGCAACGCGTTCCATGATATTCAATGACTATGACTGCCGCTTAACGCCGACCCTGTGATTCCCGTTTTTAAAGGGGCCATCCATACCTTTGCGCGTTTCCGTTGCGCGTGCGTGGAAAAATCGAGTACATAGATTACATTAGCTCGCCATCCATACATCCGTTGCGAGTCCGTTGCCCTTCCGTTGGCTATCCGTTTTTTTTGGCAATCGCGCATAGAGCGGATTTTTCACGCACTGCAGAAAATACGTTTGTGTAGGGTTATATTACTTCTAGGGTTATTATTTTACGTGTATAAAGGTCCGTTTCCTCGCTACGCGGACGCGGACAGGGCGGGCGTACGGGCGTTTTTTTTTATTGAATCGTTACATGACCGATTTTTCCATGTGACCGCGTGCCCGCGCGGTATTTTGCGCAATCGATTTCCGGGATTCCCCTGGATACCACTGGCTTTTCGTACTATAATGAAGGACAGAATCGTATATTGTAATTTGGGGAGTCTGGTGCAGGAATAGAACATAATTTGGTGTTGTTTTAACATTCTAATTAATTATCCTACACAGTTTTTTCTCTAATCTCAACACAGATACAAACTATTTAACAACATATCGACATTTAAAGTCTTGGACATGTCAAGTGTCTGCTAATTAAATCCCCAAACCTGCGGTAGTTTTTAATGAGAAAGAAGGGGTAAAATAACGCAGGGTCAACGGACGGAAAGTCGACGGCGTATGATGGCACTCTAAAATCAAATAACGGACACGGAAACGGACGCGCAAAGGACACGCAAGGAGGCAATTTGTTTTTAAAATGGGATGGCTAGCTTAATCACTCACGCCTTTCTTACTAATATATTGTGATTAGGAAAACAAAAATTCCCAAGATGGCAGAACCAACTGATCAATGATGAAACTGGGAACTCTCGGTATATGGGTTGACTGCCATGAATGTCTCGCCGGGTTGCGCAATCAGTGTTTCACCCATCAGTTCAAGACGCAAAAAACATAAAATGTTGGTGTAGCCAATGTGCAGACACACACAGAACAACAGAGAGTAACCACACTGTATCTCTTCAATTTATAGATTATTCAATGAAACACGTGGACCGTTCTAGAAATTCACATAGATTGTTATTTTCGGTCAAATTCAAATGACTGCTCCGTCAACAAGTTATGGAGTCACAACAGAATAATCAAAAGTTGTGAGATGAATATATGTAGAACAATTTAACCCTGGTTTATTTACCAGGGGGGGCTAAATCTCACGACCTTTTATTTGAAGGCATCATTTCCCTAGCAATCAGATTTCTCTCAAATTCGTTCGTCGACGCTGGGAATTCGCATGATCATGCGAATTAGACCCACCTAACAACGTCTAGTGGCCATGGACTGGACTCTCAAAATCTCACAATCCAAGATTAGACCTCACATACACCACTCTCATGTAAATCTGACAAACTTCAAAATATGCAAGAATTTGGCATATTACACTACTTTAATTAGCCTAATGTGCCCAAATCCGATATCAGTTGTTACTCTCTCATAGTTAATAAATGAACAACATCAATTACACCCACTGATAATGAGATATCTTGTACACAATTTCTCAATAATTCGCAAATTTAGAGTTGTAGCCACACGATGCTTGACCACGCACCTCGATACAGAAGTTGTAGCATAAGGCCATTCACCAGTTCAAGAGATATAGGTGCACACATATGGACAGAACGACACGCAAAAACACAACCAAAGTGACAGGATGCTCTCCTGAAAAAGTCCAGATGATAGTTGATTTGCCTAACAGTCACCAAAGTCTAATCTTCACAATTCCAAGTTGTTCATCAGGATTGAAGGCTGACCATGTTCATGGAGTTTCATGAAGAGATGTGACAAGATACCATTTGCGAAGGGGACCTATGAAAACACCCAAATGCCAGTGACCCCTTTTTCCAATTTAGATCTCATGAGCGGACTATGTTCACCAAGTTTCATGGAAAAAATTCACCACACTTATGAAAAAAAAATCAGGCAAATTAGCACAAATTTTGATACCTAAAAAAACATATGTTTAAATTACTCAGGACCAACAACACACCACATTTCGTGAAGATTTGACAACTTTTGAAATTTGCAACAGGTCATGCGAACAGACACATTAAATGTTCTTCAGTGACCACAAATCTTTTGCTAAATTAAGTGACTGAAGGTAGACCATATGCACCCAAGAATTTTGTGGAACTCCGCAACTCAAAATTGCTAATTTCGGTAATCGACTACCCAATGGCCTATCTCATGATGAAAAGCTTATCAGTGGCAAGTGTCTTGCAATCTACACCAGGATCTATATGCCAAACACATCCGGTTTCATGATATGGTTTTAGAGAAATGCGCTAACAGACAAAACGTGACACACACGACAAGATACACACACGTGGACTATAAATGCGACCGCGAAGTCCTCTTCTTGAACTTCCTTGGGCGAAGAAAGAAAAATATGTTCTACCATTTCAGCATCACACTTTCACAGTCTTGTGTTCCGGTACGAAGGGGCCGGACGGATGAGATATTGTAGTCAGTTTGCATTTCACCTCTAGTATGTTGCTGGTTGCCAATAGCAACGGGTGCTATGGTACATAGTGGACCCATTGGTGGGGTACCCATGGGTGCTGGGTGACCAGCAAGTGAGTGCACCAGGCAAAGGTCGTTTGTGTGATGTTTGCGTTTGGTGGTGTGTGGTTTGCGTGTCCGTCGATTTTGATGGTTTGGTGTTCGCAAATTCTCCAGTTTGGAGTGGCTGTATTGACCAAAGTGAAATTTGCACACGTTGATAGTCACTCGAAACACATAAGTGTTCCCAAAAATTAGACGGCGGAAACTATACAAAATTGGGGAATTAGGAGGGCAAGGACAAAATTGGGGGCCATGTCTCTTTATACAAGTTCTGCCCTTATTCCGATGGCCGAATGATTTCAAACTTTGTCGCAATGTAATAAACAGGCCCAAATAACAATTTTTCCCATGCAATCAGCCCAAAATTACGAAAAATGGGCAATTTTAAGGGGGGGGGGATCGATTTTTTGGGGTTGTTATGGGTTTGGCCAATTTGAGAATTTCTAAAATCTGTTCAGTTTTTTTGTAATTTAGATATTGGAAACTGAATGTTCCAAACTTGCAAAAGAAGGTACAAAGTATTCAGAACAAGGGTTTTCCAGCATTAATGCTGTAAATTAACTGAAATTTTGCCTGAATGAATAGTTTTTTGGTGAAATGGCTGTTTTCAGACATATTTTGATAAACTTTGTCCATTGCAACTTGGGAAAAGGTAGCAAGTAGAAACAAATTAATATTTCCACATTTGCCGATGAGATCCTGCAACTCCGGGATTGCCCTCTTGTTCTCCCTGCGGACAGAGAAACAAACACTAACAGAATGGTGGAATTCCAAGACCAAGGGAAACCGAATCTTACAAATTGTACTGCTGCCTCTCATCATACTTGGGAAACACAACTTCAAGTGAGATTTCCAGTAGCCCTTGTATTCAGTGAGGGGCAATTCGCCGAATTTTGCATAGGCCTCATTATAAGACTTTATCTCTGACACTGATCCCCGATTTGATAAACGCATCCGAGCTGGTATTCAGGCAACCTATCTGGACCACATGTTCCTTGAAAAGCTGACCACATTTTTATGCACATCAGTAATATCAGCATATTCCACCGCGTGTATATCAGCATATTCACAGCTGGTATGATACACCATAATATTAGGTATAAACTGTCTTATCATTCGTACTTGGACCTCCCCATCCCTCCCGTAGCTTAGTCATCATCCAAATGGGTCCAGTAAGAATAGAAGTCCGCAGGAAAATGATGGATAATCCTAGTATCCTTGATGCTTTATCTGACGCAATCAGAACTACTACTAATTTGGTAGCAAATTCTGATTTCATGTATCGTGATGGAAATTGGAACACATAAAGGGAGTGCTAATCAATAATAATAATTTCTTCTCAAATTTTTTCATAATTGACAATTCCTTGACAGTTTTCAAGTGTATTCCTTAGGGCGTTATCGTAATCTTAATGCTAAGATTTGAGAGCAATGATAATCTGCTGGCGATTTTGTTGATAAGTGATGCTGATAATAGAAGGTCGCTCACCGACAGCCAACATCGCGTTTTTTAAGTCTCCGCTCATCTCTTTCTTGATTAGCCTGCTCCATCGTGTGTTTGGATACGTTCGTATATCCCCAAACGTCGCCCTCAACTGAGCATAGCTCCGCGGCATCGAGATGACGTTGAAGCGGACTCGTCCGTGCCCCAGCTGTCTCTCGCCAGATTTGTGAGAGTGCCTGCAGAAACAGACAAAGCAGGAAACGACAAAGAAAACATGCCCTGTGATCCTCCAAGAGAGATGACTGATTTTGAATGCTACCTCAGTGACTGTTTAGATTTGAATGACTTTATCAGAAGCCTTCAAGTATAATGGTCATGGATAGATTTTTTTTAATTAGGTGGATTATTACTCTCCCAATGCGCATCTACCATAAAGGGCTATAATGGTCCACTGCAAAATATCACACAGTTAATTTTTTCTATTGATAGTCACAAAGCTGAGAGCCACATGTTCTTTGTACAGCAAACTTCACATGTAACACATGTGTGCTATTGTGTCATATTCAGCCTAATTCCATTAGTTGGTTAGCGGTTTTCGAAACAATGGCAACAAGAATTTTCGAAAGAACCTCTCTGACAGCAAGCAATGTTGCCTTACTGAAAATAAAGACACATGTGACTTATTCTTATTTTATCAACTTACAGCTGCATCTTCTTGTGCCTTGCTGGGTCCACCTCATCTCCCTCTGGTCTAGCGCCCTCTAGCCCGAGACCAGAAGCCGCTGGAAATGTCCTGACGTGTCACTGCTTGACGGTCTTCAGACCAGCTTCTTGCCGTATGCTACATAGCTTGAGAAAACAGAAAATTGTGAAATGAAACAATATTGCAGTGGCTGGGCAAAAACTGCACATTCCAGTTGTTGGTGAATCACAGATTAAAATGTTCTATACTGTGTTTTCACAATGCAACTCATTCTATTAGTCAGCTCTTGTGATAGACCGAGGATATGCCCTCACACATAGTTTAGTTCAGTAGGGAACGATCAGGAAGGAAATGAGTCCTCATGAACGATCCTGAAACCACAACAACCCAGGAGAAGAACAACAGAACTAAGAATGGAAAAAGATTCCTCCCACAACTTCATGAACAACCAAGACAACTGTTTTTCATTTCTTGAGGGCATTACACTCTAAGACCAAACAACATCTGCAGGGAGGCTATCGCCATGCGATAATCAGCACTCTTTGCAGAAAGAAATACTTAGGAATGTAGAACTGCAAGGTCACCACAGAACTTGCAGCAATGGCCCTATTGGCAGTAAATTCAGCGGCGTTTCCATGCACTCGGGCGGGCAGGCGGGCGGACAGGCGGGCGGGCGTTTTCTCGAAATCGGTCAATGTAGGCGAAGGTTTTTTTTTCCGCCCGCCCGCGTGCCACGTGGTATTTCGTAATCGACTTCCGGGGATTTCCCTCCAATCTTAACGGCTTGTTGCCCGATAGTGCAGAGTAGAGAACAAGGTTATGTTCAAATCATGTTCCGAGCAACACCCCTAACTGTTTCAACACTCGTAATGAGATCCTATACAAATTCTTTCAATTTTTAACGGCCCCGGACTCCTATTTGAACACATATTTGCATGTTTAAACCATTGACGTGTCAAGTTTATGCTAATTCAATCTCCAAAAAACTGGCAATTGTGAAGTTTAATTGTGAAGTTTAATTGTATTTTGGGCGCTATCGTCGACATTTAGAACACTGTTCCAAGAAACTACCACCGGTGTTTAGGTATGTACAATTGGACGTATTTGACAAAGATCAGTTAGGCGCGCTGGCATTAGGCCGGGCCGCGCGGCACCCACTGACCTGACGGGCTGCGGCTTACACGGAGAGCTTCAATTCCATTACTTCCACTGAGTTGCTGGTGATTCTGACACTCATCTAACTGAGGCTAGCTATACCGTGGTCTGATCAGTATTTGCCGACAGGTTTTCAACTAGCAGGCATCTGGTATGGATTTGGTGAATGAGTTTATCAAATGTATACCTGGAAAATCGAAATACCCGATGAAGAAATTAGAAGCCTCCCATTCTCATTTTATCTAATAAGCCTTCCTCCTTTCTTCTCATCAGCTCTCTTAACCTTTTCTCCTGGACTTCCCCTCTCTCTTTTCCGACAGACCCCAAGTTTGCCGAGATTACAGGCGATACGAGTTCGTACATCTGACAAAGTTAACGGAATACGGAAATCACCGAAATACCCGTTGTGACATCACAGAGGCAGGGTAGGCATGGCGAAACATCTATTATTGAAACATCCATTATTGTGACCACCCCCACTCCCCCTTCCCGCTCACTATGCCCTTGTAGTTTTCATAGGATTAATCATGTGCGTTTATAATCATACCCCAAACACATTTCATTATACGGGTCCGGGCTCGATGTGAAAATCAAATATCTTACGAAAACGAACGTTAGTTTCAGATGAGACAACACTATATGCGAAAATACAATTGAAAATGCAGCCAGCCCTTGTATATTGTCGTTGCTTAACTTTTCAATGAAGATATTCCATAGAATTCATTCGCGTGATACGCATCCGCATTGGTACATGCGCTTTTTTCGCATATTCGGCGTTGGTTTGCCTCAAAGTAGAATGTGTAAACTTCTGTGAACCAATTTATCTTTGAAACTAAAAGAACACATTCAAACACTAGCCCCTCTCAGTTCACGTAAAATGGCGATTTCTCAATAAACAGACGCATCTTTGGAATCCCAGCCTAAGCCTCTATAACTGACAGCCTGCTCATCACAATATAAGATTTTTCCATCGGATGCGGTCAGTGGTAGCCAGGCTGTACTGACTACTGAACATGTCCTGTCAGATTATACGTTACCGCAATGGACGCTGCCTGCGTATTGCCCCAATGTCGGTTAACTTGAAATCCAGTAACACCTCTCCATAACACGATTTTTACCATCGAAATGTGTTAAAGTGGTATAGGTCAAAAAAAAAAACTCTTGTGACGTATTTCCGGACCGTATACTTCATTATACGCAGGGGGGCGTAGCGAAGGGTTGATGATTGGGGGTTGTAGAGATTATGTGTTGCCGACGCCTGGCAATGGTGACTGATATGGGCGGAGGGGGACTGAGGGGAGGGGGTGTCCCCCTCCCTTCTGAAAAAAAATGGAATATTGAAACGTCCTCAGATGCAATCTGGTGCAATATTTTCAGTAAAATTGTGCGTTGAGTAATTACTCGACCCCGCTAACACGTACGCACGCGGGACCTTCCAATTTGGAACGCCAAAAAATTCTGCCCGAATCCTAATCAATGCCCGATTTTGACTGCAGCCCGTGATATGAAGCAGAACATCAATCACACTGCGCAAATTTGCGGGCCATTTAGTACGAATTCCAGACAATCTTTCCACGGTTTGCAAAGGATATATCTAACCAGATTCCAACTTATTATTCTGTGCCCAAAGTTCGGTAGTTTCCTGCATGAATTTCGAAACAAACAAAACGGGGGGGGGGTGTCCCCTATCTCTCGCCTTTGTACTCTATGCTCTGCCGCTCGCATGATTCCGCCACTTAAACCCGACTGTTTTATGGTTCGTTCTGGGGAAATTCTTCCTTGTTGTTTTCAGCGAATGGCACTTTGAAAAAATGTAGGTCTATGTATCTGTGGAATATAGGGACCAGGAAACCAAAACTGTCGACGAACGGTCAACTCACGGAGAAAAATCAAATATCAAACTCTAACGCCTTCATTTCCCTTTTGCCTAATACGCGGCACGAGCTTTTCGGAGTCGCGTACTTGGTTATATATTCCTTCTACTATAATGGATACGTCTAGTACCACACACAGCGACAGTGGGTGATGAAAATAATAATAATAATAATAATAATAATAATAAAATAATAATATAATAATAATAATATAATAATAATAATAATAATATAATAATAATATAATAATAATAATAATATAATTTATTTTATGAAGCGTAACATCCTCCGAGAGTGCTCTAAAAAAAAAGTGACTCTCAATAATCACCGTATATAACAATCGTGTTGAATAAAATCCAGTGAGAATAAGACATACAAAAATATAAATAACATGGAGTAAGACTGAGTTCTGTAAAAAAAAAAAAAAAAAAATCTAAAAATGCCATGATACTGTCTAAAAAGGCATGTGCGGTCAACAACTGAAAAACAATCGTTAAGAGTCACTGGCATGTTGCATACATGGGAATTACTCCTATCTATGTGTTTCCTATGCATACAGACCCATCAAGTATCACAATTGGCGTGTCATTTTACCCTCCCCCATCCCATTGACTTTTTATCACGGTTATTTCATGATGTGCTACTGGATATTGTGTGAATAATGATGGTATTCCCGTCCTCTGTGGGCCTACCCCCCTTTAACCTCATCAAGATTAGACCCCTGGACCCGTACCCGTACTTAACAGCAGGGAAGTGAATCAGTTCTCAGCGCAGCAGGTTCTCGTGAAACGATGGTCCTGACAATCAATGGGTACTGATAACGCAACGCAATAGTCGATCTACTCTATTAGTAACGGCGGACTCGATCTGCACGTGCGAGAAGAATCGTCTTGCCCCGCGGCCTGGACAGGTTCATTGTAGCGCCTTGTGCAGAGGCGAATGCCCCAGAATATGAAGTGGTAGCTTCTGCTGTTGTCTAAATGTGGGATTCTCATTTACATTTACCTGAGCCAAAAAGGCGACATTATAAAATACTTTTCCCCGGAATCGTTGCTAGAATAGACTAGCCTAGTTGTATAGAATCAAGAAATTTCAATCAGTGTCCTAGAAAGTGGGACTCATTCCGTCATATTGACCTAGGCCTACTTGTTTTTCTGTCACTTTTTTGTTTTGTTTGAGACGCTTCTCTAGCAATGGGAACCTGGAAGTGGTCGTAGAATCCATAAGAGAGCCTGAGAAAATCAGCGTTTAACAGTGACGACCGAAATTATTTATTTTTCATTTCTTTATTTCTCATCTTTCTACCGAGGAAAGCGTTCTATGAGGGGAATCGCCATGGCGACGTTCGATTGCTCTCTCGATCCGCAGTGAGTCACCTTAGGTTAACGAGGGGCCGCCCGGTCGGAGTGCGTTTGGACTATTCAGGGAGGAAGGCTCCCATGTAATCAGCGCATCCACATTCCAGAAAACGCCGAAACGGGAGAATTTTTTTATACATAGATAGACGGCTTCAGATATCATTGTGAAAATTTGCATCTGAAGAAACCGGTGGAAAAATCGATTTATTCCCCTTCATTCAAACGAGATGCGTTAGATTGAGTACGGTAGGTCTCTCCTTGATGATCACCTCTCAGTTTGAAATAAGGTGATCAATTATCACAATCTTTTGTGAATTCCTGTGCAAAATGCAACTGGTCGTGCTGTATTCATCTATATTTCTTGACGCTTTAACAATTATAAATGAGCCTTCCCGGGTATGTCTGGGTGTTTCAATTCTGTTTGGCACAAATTTCATTACAACGTTGTCAGGTACTGACAGACTTTGTGAGTGATGAGGTAGTTGGATCTATGTAACCAATGGTAGAAGATTTTCTCGATAACACTGCGAAAACAATCATAATGATAAACCGTTTTGTGAGTCAACTCCAACCAAATGGGACTAATTTCTGGTGTTTGATAGGGTGCAATATAATGCCATCGGCGGCTGAGCCTGAGCGGCTCGAGCAGTCGTTATGATAAATTGAGTTCCTGAAACATTTTTATCTATTAATTGGCCGGAGGGGGGTGTTCGTGGGTCAGTCTTGATGAAATTGGGGAATCGCTAGTTCCGAACACGATAACTCGACCAGGTATTCATATGTAGGAGTTGTTACAAATGATAAGTACCTCAATCCTATTGTTTGTGGTCAAGTCAAAAGTCATCTGGTGTCAACAAAGGCGGTAGAATGACAGGGTGGAATCTGTGACGCATTGCAAGCAAATATTCCGGGTTCGAATTCTGTCACGGGTCGTTTTCTCTAGGAAGCTGTACTTGCAGTGGCGACGGGCGAGGTCTTGGTTTTTAACTTCATTGTTTCGCTGTAATGCAAAATTGCGAAGTTAGGTTTGTCACGGGATATTTGGTCGGGCCCTAGAGTTCACTGATTTCGGAGGGGACGTAAATTGGGGGTCCCGGGAACAGATTAGGAATGGTTACACCCCTGCCTTGATATCATCTGAGCCACCAGTCTAGAAGATAGGGCGAGTTATTACCGGTGCTCATCACGATCAACTTTAACATCGTTGTAAAACAAGATTAGTCTGAACACATCAACTCAGTGGCTCATCAACCCGCGGCTGGTTGGATGGAGGCGATGCTCAGATCTCTCTATGTGAGTCATGATCTGAAGGGTCGGGCCCAAAGGTAATCTGGGGTCAACAGAGGTCAACATCTGGAAGCATTGTCAACACGATATATTTAGAAGACTTTCAGTCCGTTTCAGTTGGAATCAATTGAGTACTGCTTCTTTGCTAATACATATGATATTAATATTGGACATTATCCCATTTCTTCTAAGTGTGTCCTAGCTTGCGGAAATAAGTAAGGCAATCAATAAGCCATTCGACTCTCTGGATGCCCAAACTTTCGAACACATACCGGGTGAGACTGGTACTCACAAACACGCTCGACTGTTCAGATTTACTAAATCGATTATTCACAACTCAGTTTCTCACCCAGAGGCACTTAAGGTTCACTTAGAGTACACTTAAGTCATTCTTTTTCCCACTAGCGTATTTGTCTTTTGTTTCTGTTACCTGAGGAGAGCGGCTTTTCCATGTTTCCGTTTGTTCGTTTTTCCCTAGGATGCGGAGACGAGTATGCGTTGAGCTACGCGTGCTATAACGGGATATTCACATTAAAGTATTCACATACTTCGTGTACCAGCCCATCAGCGCAGGAAATGAAGATCCCGCGGGTTCTGCTTCTGCTAGGATGGTGCCTGACGTCCACGCTTGGATCTTCCTCACGCTGAGACTCGTCTTGGGCAACATGAAGGGAAGCTGTCTGATTTCTCTCCACTGTACTTGAGGGAGACAAGAATGATGGTGGCGTTCCTTGGCGTCCCATACGCCAAACCACCAATCGGAGAGAGGCGCTTTCGACCACCAGAGCCAGTCGACGCCTGGGAGGGCGACCTGAACGTGACGACCCACCCCCTGCTTGCTTACAACTACGGGAACCAGAGTACGAGATGTCTGAAGATTGCCTGTCCCTGAATGTGTACGTTCCTCGCTCAAAGGTCTGTTTGTTACTATTGCTTCCTTGGTAAATGATTTAGATTCAAATATACCTTCGTCTCGATTCTAAACTCTCCAAAAATGAACAACCGAATAAATGATGACATTCGCGATAGGTGTTCTTTCGTGTTCTTTTTTAGTGTGCTCGCTCCTCTGTTTCGTGTGTTATCTATATTGCTCTAAAAAAAAATCCTTGGATTGGTAAATCCCTATTTTACTGGACTTCTAAACTACTCATCCCTGCTATATGTTGATGTATCAAACAAAATGTTTCATACACAGCACTGTAAAAACAACTCCCTTCAGCTTTCCTATTAATTTTTCTTTACCAGCCTGCTTATGTATGTGACCGTTTCAAATTATCAATACGTTCTACTTCAATATTCGCGTCTTCCGTCATGTATGTTGAACTCTATTCATATTAATTCGCCATCCACTTTTAGAGCGTCGCCAGAAGACGAACAGACCAGTGAATATGTACTTTGGAATAGAAAGGGCTTGAATAGCGCCCCACCATAGTACCCGGTCCATTAATGTGCCTGACTAGGAATAAATTGCAGCAAGCAGGGGCGGGGACCGGCTGATAGAGACTTTATGGCGAAATGCGGTGCTCACGAAGTACAGAAACGTGAATCTTGGTCCCTTACTCTCTTTTGCCTATATATTAGCGATCTTTGATATTCTGTGCAATCTAGGAGTAACACGTTTCGCGGACGACATTAAGTTGTATCGGGAAGTGATTTCGAATGAAGATGTTCCAAATGGGTGTGTTTAAAAGGATTTGACTGATACTGTTAATGATATTGACATGAAGACACCATCTAATGAACTGCAAGCTTCTAGATGAAAAAGCAACTCAATGTAAGTAATCACTAAACTGTGTAGCAAAGACAACTCTCCGAATAGGAAGCGTGCAGGACTCGCGTCAAGAGAACCCCCTTTCTCGAGGATAATAATAGAAACTGATTATAAACAGAAAACTCTCTTTCACAATGTGACTTCTAACTTACCCAAATAACCCTGCTATTTGTTGAGAAATAATTTGAAAATGAATAAACACTTATTTTCACAGGGATGCAACTAGACCAGATTTGAACTTGAACTGGACCTCGTTGGAGAGCTGAAATTTTGGGAACCTGACAAAATTTGCAGATAAAAAGTAAAGCTCATCCAGGAGCTCTCGCCGTATTGATCGTAGATGAAGTACTGACGATAATTCGTTTCCTCTCCTTGACTAGTGTTCAGATGATATCGAGACAGCGTGTAGCCGATCCCACCTGCTCTCGGCACCGCATTTTATCCGGCCCCTCCGAAAAGCATCTGTTGAACACACAGATCCGACAATTTTACTGGATCCTGGAGGAACGAGAGATTCATGTCACATGTTTTGACTGTTCAGAGCCGACTGAGTGGCCTATTCCAAATATCACACGAAATAAAGCTCCGGAAACTACAAGTCCACGCATTACGGCGAACCGTGAGGGAAGACCAAAACCTCGCTCACCGCAACTGCAAGTACAGCTGCAACTCGTCTGCTTGCAAAGCGTAACTGACACCACTCTGCTAGTTTCCGCCAACAGGCATCCTGACAGTCGAAGAATATTCACTTCGCCCTCCCACCAGCCACAGCCCTTCTCAGCCCTCCGCCTGCTCCGTGCTATGACAACGGTAGTGAAATATTGACAGACTACGGAGAGAAGGACTAGTTTTGTGTCGTCGGAGGCTCACGAACAAACGATAGCTTCCTTTTGACCATGTATCATTTGATGATACACAAACCCCGTAAGAATCCTAAACTGAAGAAATATATTCCAAACGAGAACGAACCAGAGTTTGATAGGCAGTGACTTCATAACGCAGTCATAAAAGTGTCCATGAATCGAGACCGAAATTTTGAGGCTTATAGGCGTTAAACAAGATTACGATGCCCAAAAGAGATTGCTTGTAATTGTGACACCAATGTTATGAAGTTCTCCCATCAGCTCGCAGTGGTTTATCTCAGACAGTCTGAAAATGTTAGAACTCCACCGTCAATAGTAACAAACATTGACTTGCCTCTAGAAGCATTTGGGTCAATCTGCCAAAGACGTGCGCGATGACGAAAGTTCACCCAGGTCTTTCTGGAGATAAACCAAAGACAGTTATCCATTAAGGTTCGAATGGTAGAGTTTATGCGTACATGCAATTATTTAAGTGTATCGTGATGAAGAGTGGAGAATGATTGAGGGACGAGAACTTTACTCGAGGTAACTTTGACGAGACAAACCAAGTGACGATTTTAACACCATCAAAAACAACACGATGGAAAAGAACAAATCAGTGAGATTCTGTCAGAGATACCGTAATATGGGAAAATGTATGAGTTGCCCATGTGCCTGCCTTGTCGGAAGCTGGCTGGAAATCTTAATCTTTCTGTCGTCCTAGACGTCCAAACTGGGGATATACGACATTCCCATTGATAGGGGGGTAGTCCTAAAAGGAATTGCGACAATACATTTCGCGATAGGTATCCTTCTGGGTGCTGCAAGACAGGGATGTTGTGTTCTCTGATGGTTCGTTACGATGGAAACAAACAGCAACAATGGGAAAAAAGAGTGACGACCCACTACAAAGCTTCCGGGGACCTTCAACCCTCAAAGACATCTTATTTATGTCCATCATAGGTATTCAGAGGATACATGGCCATCGGGTAGCGTCGGTGCAAGCATGTTGTTACAATTCACAGTTGAAGAGATTCATATCTGCCACAATAACACGCTAGGTGTAAAATTCACAACGTGGATGGATTGTGTGAATTGAATCACTGTCATTCTACGGTAGGAAACTACTGTGAAATTTACAATAACAGTTGTACTGCCATTCGTTGTAGAATAGACAGTGAGTCATGGACAACTCTGCTGCATTTCTGTAGTGAATTATTCACAGTGGATTTGTTGTTAAATATTGTGTGACTTTTGTATTCTGTATAGTACTGTATATGGGAAAATCTGTCGGTTATAAATGATACCCTGTGTGTTGTCATTGAGTTCCTGTAATAGGAAGGAAACTGTCTTGTCAAAGTCATGATCACCGTGAACCGAAACGTGTTGAAAGGAATGTTCTACAGTGTTTCCCAAAGGGAAATGCCAAGGCGACGCTCGATTCGACTGCTCAAGGGTCAAATCACGTCTCGATTCCCAGCGAGTCACCTAATGTTGTGGAGAGGAGCGCGTGTCGCCTATCCGGATACTGGGTAAGGCTCTCTGTTTTCGAAACCCGATTGAGAAGGGCGGTAAGTAGATTGGCTGCATATTCTCATAAAAAAAATGTGTTGTCACGGATGGGCTGGTGACAAAATCAATACAACAATGTATACATGTATATGAAATGCGGGTAACCGAAATGATCAAGATTGCATTGGGTAGGACCAATAAATATTGGAGATCATGTACGGAGCAAAGCTAGGCGAATAAGCCCCTATATAGAGCGCTGTCGGTACATTTGTTTAGAGCTTGACTACTGCTTGAAATACATGTTTCATCATCACAGAAATTCAATACCTTTCAATGACATCAAATAATGTTTGCAGGCATTTTTGGCCCTGCAATTCAGCTTGTGATCTGTAGCTTGTATTCGAATCGATAACATTAGCCCTATAAAAATGTTTGTCGACTCACCTGATCGGCGGCGATCATATATTTTCTTTTGATGGATAAGCATATTTTATGTTGCATAGAGTTCATGTATTGAGGCTCACATTTTCAGTGGCGTGCCAAGCCTTCCCTTGAAAAATCAATAATTTTGGGTCAATTTCTCACCATCTGGGGTGATTCGATTCAAGAAATGATAGCCCGTGCCTATCCACTGACGGATTAGAAATAAATGTGGATTTCGGGAACAATCTCCTAATGTAACCCATGTAAAGCATACAAAACAATAACACGTGACCGAGGCATGAGAAACCACACTGAAAAGCGCGCTGAGTACCCCCGACGGTTATCAGAGATCGGCTATGTACCTCGACGATTATCAGGGTGCGCGCTCCGGACCCCGATGGTTATCAGGTTTACTAGGGTCTCCATGTGAACTAAACCTCCGTGGACCAATACTACGAAACTCCCGGAAGATATTGATCAACAGCGCAGGGTTGGAACAACTTTTCAAAATTTCGACCCATGCGTCTTCAAATCACATTAGACACATGAACACATAGCTCTCCCTCTTGGGCACACACACATAGGAACCATCAGATGAATCCACGCGTATTCGGGCTATGTATCGCATACTCCTCATGATTGGTGTTTTTAACTTCTAAGGCTATCAGAAGTGACTATTCCTGGAACAGTATACCTAGAAATTTGTTGTTCGGCAGAGAAACGAATAAAAATTGAAACACTTGCTTCCGTCCGGTTCAATATATCATGTTGAAAGTTCGAGATTTGCCTGCTCTGCCCACTGTGTGAAATCACTGATGGATACCACTGTTCTTAACCCATTTTAGGTCCCCACTAGAACTTTTTCACACTAGCGTGTTTTCATGTTTGTCCCGCTTGTTGGTGTTTCTTTTTTTTTTCGCAAATCGCGTACGCATATGTCTCGGAGTAAACTGTAAAGCATTATCACATACACATTCGTTTTTAGGTGACCAGCCACTTATCAGGAAATGAGGTGCCCACAAGTTCTGCTTCTACTAGGATGGTTCCTGAGCGTCCAGGCCGGGTTACTCCCCATTCTTCTTACTAGTCTGGGGACGAGAGGAAAACCGACTAACTTCTCTCCCCGTACTGGAGAGAGACACGAATGATGGTGGCGTTCCTTGGTGTCCCGTACGCCAGCCACAGTCGGCGGGGTCGAATTCAGCCCAGAGCCAGTCCAGTCGTGGAGGGCGTTCTGAACGTACCACCGACCCCCATGCTTGCTAAACTTCGGGAACCAGAATACGAGATTGTCTGAGGAATTGCTGCTATGAAGGTGCGTTCCTCGCTCGGAGGTTTGGATGTCAACCATAAGGGTTTTCTGTGGATGATGTAGAGTCGGTCCCGTTCCGTTATTGTTTTCCACCGTGAAGTTTTAGTTTTAACAGTAATAGAGATAATTCTGAAGAATACAATGTGGAAGGAAGCTGCCAACAAGGAAAGAAAACCTGTGCGGCTTATTCAAGAAGCAGAGTACATCCGCAAAAATCTAGTTTCCCGGTCGACGATTCCCAAATCGGAGTGGATGTATTACAATGGGCAATTGCCAATCCAAGTCTCGAGAAACTACTAACGGTTTACATCTCTGCTATATGAGTTTGCTCTATCAGGCAGAATGTTCAAACTTTGCCCTCTTGCATCCACTTTCTTTCTCCATCCGTCAGACTAATTAGTTATCCGTGCTGTGTCTACTGTCTGCCGTAATTGTATCTCATTATTTTGCATAATATTTCTTCGCGGTGTTGACCAAAAAAAAACTTATTTATTCGTCAGTCAGTGTGGTGCTCCTATTGCCTTGTGTCTGCGAACTCATCGATTTGCTAAATAGGTCGAAGGTCATCTGAGGTTCAAGGAAACGGTCAAAGTCTGACAATATTGGTAACACGATAAGTCCAGAATGCCTAGTCCGCTAGGTTAAAACTCAGCATGCGCTTCCATGACTGTACAGGAACCCTATTGTTTCGGTGTGAATCGGAGGTCAGAATTGTGAGGAAATTGGGAAAATTGGGGAAAAATTGAAAATTTGGCAATTTTTTAGTCGTTACACGATAAACTCGACCATATTGCGATACATCAAGTTCGTACTTGGGAGTGGGTTCCCAATAATGAGGACATGATCCCTAATGTTTTGGGCAGGTCAAGGGTCATCTGATGTCAAGAGAGGTAAAAGTCTGAAAAGCGTTAACACAATAAGTTCAGAATGCCAGGTCGATCAGGTTGAAATTGGGTGTAATGCTTTCTTATGAGGAGTCAGAATTTATTGTTTTTGTGCGAATCGGGGTTCAGGTTCGGATCGTGAAGAAAAAATATAATTTGGCAAATTTTAGATCGTTAACACGATAACTCGCCCCCATTGGATGGATGATGAAGAGCATAAGATACGCGATATTTGGGTTACCCATATGGTACATTGATTCCCCATGTTTTGGGCGGTGGTGGTAAGGTTCAAAGGTCATTGAGGTCAGAGAGGGTCAAAGTCTGGAAGAATGTATGACCGATCAGTATGGGACGCTTGTAGAGATTCTATGGTAAAACAAGAACACTTCGCTTTTGTGAGACTGGAAGACTGGGAGCTTGAGAGGAAATTGGAATATTGTGGAAAAAGGGAAAAATGATATTTATAATAATATATAGAGATATTATATAATAATATATATAATATATATATCTAATATATATATTATATATATATATATATTATATATATATATTAATATATATCTATATATATCTATATCTCTAATCCTATCGGCGATCTGTTTCGAGGTAAGTGAACTCATCCCTTATAACCCCAAACTGGGAGTTTTTTATACTCTGCCTAACATACATAAACTTCCCAAGCTTATTTCCCAAACACCAGTACGACACTCCACAGCAGAGGGTGGAAAAAAAAAAAAAAAAAAAAAACGTTGCAGCTTCGGGACCCGAATTGCAAGTTGCAAAGTCTCTCAAGCTCATATCAGGCAGACCCATCATATCAGGGAGGATTCACTTCTGTAAATTTATCAGGGTATGTTGATTCAAGTGCTCAACCCAATTAGGGCCCTAGATTCCAAGTTACATACAGGATACAACCAACTTCTTAGATTACTCAATGCGCAGATAATTTACCGCCTAATGCATTACTTGTACTATGGATTAGTTGTAAAGTCGCTTTACACTATATCCCACATGAAGAGGGCGTCCCTGAATGTAGGGGAAATTCCAACAACCGAGGGTATGAGGAACGCTCGTAAAAAACATAGCCACCATCATCAATTTTCTACTAACCACAATTTACTGCTGTTTTGTGACAAATACTATGTTCATACCAGGGGAACGGCTATGGGGACAAAATTGGATCCGGCGTTTGCAAACATTGTCATGTGTATGGTCGAAAGAAACAGACCCCTCTCTCGTGTCCTTTCAGCCAATCGATTACTATCGTTATATAGAGACATTATTTCATTATGGCCCAGGGTGAGACGCTCTCAACCATTTAACGTCTTTGCTAAACAACATCATGATTGCATCAAATATACGTTCGACGAGTCACATGTAAACTTGCATTCCTTGACGTTATGGTGGAACGAGCCCCAAACTCAATTCGAACATCAGTGTACTTCAAACCCACAGACAACCAAATACCTGTATTTTAGGAGTAACCACCCAACGAGCCTCAAGAAGGTCATTGTTGCCTGAGACTCAACGGCGTTGCTCTGCTACAACGATAATACACGGCTGTGTACCTTACTGGTTACTTTCTGACAATGGTACCCACTAGCGTTTTATCCAGGAAGTATTAGGGAAAGCAGCACCAAGGTCAAGCGCTCTGACCTGATTAAGTTGTAAACACAAGGAACAGAGCGCACGCATCCATTTGTCTACGAGTCAATTCCAACCCTACAACCGCTAACGCGCGCAATCACGAAGGATTGTGCCCTTTGAGAGAGGACTCCGGATTGAAAGGAGATTTTCTTGAGCCCCTTGTTTTGGCCAGCGGCAGCCTCCTAACTAGATGCTCGGTCACTCATATATATCTATAGTATATATATATATATATATACATAATATATATATATATATATATATAATTATATTAATATATATATGAATATATATATATCTATATATATATATATATTAATAATATATATATCTATATATATCTATATAGATCTATATAATATCGGTATATTATATATATCATATATATATAAGAAAAAATAACAACGAAAGTAAAACCGAGTTGAGCCAAGGTAGGAAACAAAGTACACTTAATGCGTTTATACTAACATGATAAACAAAATATACGACAATAACTGAATTCAAGACCTGGTATCTCGTCAGCAGCGTAAGTTATACTACTCATAAAGTCAAAGAACGTGTTGCGTGAAGAGGCAGGAGGGACAAATTTCCTTAAAACAATCACAAAATCGGAAATCCGATCAACTGTGTCCAGGTGAGTTGTATTGCTGGCGGCAGGGTAACTCTGTTTGTTCAGCGGATTGAACTTGTGGTTATTGAACCGATCTCTGAAAGGTGCATTGATCGCCGATATATTTACCATTCTGCCATTAGGGCATTTAGCGCAGGTAAGTAAATTAACAACATTGGCGGTGTTGCAATTGAATTCCCACGGGTAGAGCGGAAATTGCACGCGGTGGGGGGGAGTGGGTTTGTGTAAGCATATGCTTGCACATTGGCAACGTTACTGCCACATGGGAATACCGCTTTCTGTGTTTGTGTGATGGGGGCCAGGCTGATTTCGACCAATTGGGCCTGAGGGGGGGGTGACTCACGGAGAGAAGAGGGGGGTCGGGGAAGTGGTTAGGCAAGACTCCTCGATGGACGAGGGGCCGAATTGTTTGATCGTCTAAAAAACGAGACGACTGGGGGATACTTCGTAACGAATGGGATACGGGGGCTTTCGGGGGCTGGTTTGTACTGCAAGAGACGGTCTCTTGGAATGTTTACAGAGCCTTCATGACATTTTTGCGATTCGGTTTCCTGGGTATCTCTTTCGAGGAAATGCGGATTCCAGATTATTCATGAGGTCAGTTTCGCTAGAGCAGCTACTTTTGTAACGAAGGTCCCTGATAAAAACAATGGAGCCTTGGGGGGTGAGGGGGTGGAAACTACGGAAATGTACAATGGGGGGGGCTATGGTTCGGTGGGGTAAGTGTATATGGAGGTGGTAAACACACCGGTCCATGGAAACAAGGACATCCAGAAAATTCACGGACGTGCATTAGGGAGCATTCAAGAAGTGAGCTTAAGAGCTCAGGAATGCTCAATAAAAAAACCCTGGCTCTTTTACTTTTTCGTGTTAATCTCGTAGTTGCCCCTATTTTCTCTAGGCCTACCCCCCACAGACCCGCAAGGTTCCTGGGTATGGGTGTCATGCATGGCGGTGCTATTACGGTCGGCAGCTCCAGCGATTGAGAGTTCCCATGGCGCTATCGTGAGTCATCGTAGTACTCTGAATTATTCGCCCTGAATATATTTGGTTTCCTTCGCCAGGGTGCGATATTGCTTTGTTATCGTGACATCGTGTCACATTTAAACACATACTAATCGGTATATATCACGTTTGTATGTTGGTCGAACACGTCGAAGACTATTACGAGTTAATAACATTTGATTTGATTTGCTTTATTGCACTCACCACGAATCAAGAACAACATATAACACAAGAATAGAAATACCAAGAAGGTGTAGGTGCAGGGATAAAGCCTCCACTTCCACGTAGGTCCTAAAATAGAACATTACAACAAAGACACCCAAAGGGACCAAGGCCAGACGACTTAATGATACAAAAATATGGTCCTCTTCTTCTTCCACGGAGTCATAAGATGTTTTCTGATTGCATGTTTAAAGATATCAAGATTATCAGATCCTGTATCGTAGAGGGCAAGGAGCTCCAGAAAGTACAACCAGTAAATGGAAAAGTATTGAGTACTCTAATTTGTGGCCCTAGCTAGGAACAACAACTGAAGAACTATTGGTTATGGTATTCCATGAGAGTCAAGGGCGGATTTAGAGGTCAGGTTACTAGGTGACAATCCATTTAACACCCGATAGATATGATTTAACCTAAATTGGGGAACTCTATACTGAAGGGAGCCATTTCACCTTTCTGAAATGTGAAGAATTCAATGAAGCACGAGGGGTTTCAAGTTTGCACATGACGAATGACCATATTTTTTTGACAAATTGTGACGCAGAGTCAAGCATAAATTAAGACAAACACTTGTACTATACATAAACTTACCCTAGTTTCGACATCCCGCAGGGTCTAAGTGATGTAACATATATCATGATTGACAATATCAAGGCTTTTTGGAGGTCAAACCTAACGCCATCCCAGTAAAGTTTCCAAGATCAATTTCTGACCAAATCAGGTCATGCAAATAATAAGGCAAGTGTCCGTGGAGAACCAGGACGAAATCCTGACTGCAACTCGTCCAGGAGGTTTTTGGTCGAGATATTTCGCAGTTTGAAAATAGACAGCCATTTCCTCTTCTTGGAGACCAACGAAGGAGAGAAAATGACGATAGTTGCCTTCATTTCCTTTTCGTGGAGGGGTAACACTCTGTGGCACCTTTCCCGGGATCACTGGATAATGATTGAAATGCAAAGATTATTTATAGGAGACACAAGGGAGCACAATTCGAGAGCACCAGCGATAACCCAAAAGTTTTTTCCAGAGCACTCATCATAGGCTATTATTGAGCACAGCCTACAAATGACTGATTGCTCAAAATGGTTAAACGGGAGAAATAGGGGGCGGACCAGGTCAGTTGCAAATTTTGATTACCTCATTCCCTAAGATGATGTTGACCCACCCATTCTGGATGAAAACACTGTGGTGTTGGGCAGTTAGAATCTGGCGTTTGGTAGGGAGAGGGGTTGACAGTTGACCGAAACTGTAGAAATGGAAGGTGCAAGGCATCCTAACATTTGACGCTTGCACCTGTGCCCGACCAACAGACTATTGATCCCCATCCCCAGAAATGGTGTTTAGAGGCGGACGATGTGATGCTGGGGAAGGAAGTCAAAATGGTGGACCTCCGAATAGAATAAACTGGTCAAAAACGCTACATTTGAAACCTCACTCGCACTCGTCCCCCCAATTGACCCTCAGAAATGCATAAAAAGAGTGGGGGTTCAGTTCGAGTAGGCGTTAAAACTGTTGGAGATGACCTGTTATTTTCATTTCGAGCTTCAACAGTTTTGGATCCCCTTTATACACCCGGTACCACATTTTTCAGTCCTAAAAAAAGGACGAAAACCCATCTTGGGGTTGGGTCAACATTGGATGGGGCCGTAGGTGCGAAACG
>JAODTK010004210.1:0-13823 GCA_026419785.1 Sclerodactyla briareus | reverse complement strand
CCGCTGGCCGAAGGCCAGCCTGCCGCAGGGTCCGGCCCGCCAGAAATGCTCTAAAGATGTGATTTTTGGTAACGATTTATTGATAGCAACTTGGAGCTGTACAAATTTGAACTTCTTGGGCCCAGGAACAACATACAAGTTAGTTAACAATTTGTGTTCTAAGGTGGTAAGAGACTATAAAAAGTAATATTCACATTGAGCCAACGTGGCTAAACCGAGAGGGTTGTTGAATATACAGTACATGTACCTCTGTTAGCTAGTGTATTCCCAAGAAGAGCCATCGTTTGGGTTATAGTGGAAAGGTGAATGTTCATTTTGGTCCGCCTGAACAAATTTCAGGAAAAGACTTAGTGGTAACTTTGGGGTGTGTGTGTGGTCTGGTGTGTGTATGTCAACTTTCTTGTTAGCGGGTTTCTCACAACCGCGAGGCCGATTAGACAAAATTGTTGTGTAGCACCGGGGGTTGGTGGGGTGTTACACGATCTGATTAGATTTTGGGCAGCAAACTTATTAAGTTGGGGTAAATTAGCTATTTTATGTATTTATTGTTTGAGCTCGTTTAGCAAAGATTACCAAAGCACCGTATTAGCTACAGTGATGTAGTTAATTGGCATGTTGTAGGACCCGAAATATGACAGGTATAGAGGAACTGAATTAGATTTTCAGCTAAAATATGCCTAATTAAGTGGTCGAATTTGTAATTTTGCAAATTTTTCAAGTTTGTCAAATTTTTTCACGAAACTTAGTGGATGGGGCTCATGGGTCCGAGGAAACTTAAAAAGTGAAGGCGGGGGTCACATGGAGGTCATTTAATGTGTCTAATTTGCGTAATTTGCCATTTTTGAAAAATTGTTGGATTTCATATAACACATGGTAGATGTGATCCACCTTTGATCCGTGATAATTTTAAAGTACAGCTGGGGTCAGTAGAGGTCATTCTATGTGCCTAATTGAATAATTTATTACAATTTCCAACGGGTAAGAATTTCGCCACCAAACTCAGTGGGTAGGTCGTTGACATTCTGATACTGATGTGTTTGATGTTCATGAATTGATTGAATTCCCTATATAATAGCGTCTGACTTCTGTTAGAATTAAATTCACTGAGGAACGAGTAAACTATACTCTGTGACAATTTTACTGCTGTTATAAAGCGTGCCGACACAAGAAAACCCTCTCTTACCCAACCAATTTGCTAAGGGTGATGAGACTACATAAACAGTTCTCTTTCTCTTTTACCTGGAGATGCAGACCAAACAACCCCCCCCCCCCACCCCCAAACCAAGATATGTGCCTGCCGATTGCACCATTTCCATCGTAATTTGTGCATTACAATGTCCTGAATAGAACATCCTCTCTTTTACTTGTACAACCCCACGATACTCTATAGGGACTGCTACCACACGAGCTAGCCTATCAACTTCATTAGCCTATGTTTGTTGATCCAAGGCCGGGACTTGGGAAATGGTCTGTGGCCGGTTGCTACTAAATATGTCAATATATGTTGAAATAGGCGATTAATAGATTGACAAATGTGGAAGTTTCCAAAATATATTTGGAAAGCTCTTGACTGCTGCATGGGGATAGGTGTTGGTTGTGTGTTTGGGGGGGGAGGGGGAGGGTTGGGGGGAGGGTTGTTTGCTGCCTGGCAGGGGGGGCTGGATATGACCGGCGGCTTGAAAAATGAAAGGGAAGAATAATGAAGGAAATTTTTATTTTTTTTAAAAAGGCAAGGAAGCCCAGGCTGCTAAGGGGTTTTAGAACATTTCAGGTTGGATTTCGGGTGGGGGTCAAGAAGTGAGTTGACGAGCATTAAAACTCTATTCAAATTTGGGGGATTATGGAGAGAAGAGTGGGGGGGATGGATGGAGGAGAAGAAAAAAACAATTAAAGGGACCTTTGTATAAGAGTCAAACTTATTGGTCAGTTATTTTTAAAGCTGCTTTTACTAGGACGCGAATGCGCTGAATAGGCGAAACGACAGGCGGTTTCCCAGGAAAGGCAAATCGCGCTGTTCGCGTGCGGTATGGGGTATTTACTAGGCACGCGAATTCGCGATTCGCGATTTAAAAGTCGCAGGGGACACAGAACGAGATGAGCGGCTATTTAGCTCTATCTAGCGCGAAAACGGACAAAGAAACATGGCGCTCGTGGTAAAGCAATCCAATTTAGGCAAGAGTCATTGTGCCACGGGATAGTATTACATCCTCATTGAAGGAAAATACAGAGGAGACTCAGTTCACCAAGTACGACAACGACTGTAGGCTACGGGGCTATAGGCCTATGGGGCTATGGTCCATGTTTCTATAGAGAGCAAAGAGTACGGATCTTCGCCCATAACAGAGTGAACTGCCTTGTTAAGAGTGAAATTCCCACTCTCCAGTCGGGTTTGCCGGGTGACTTACTTCATTAGAGTGAAATTCACTCTTTGTTTCTAGAGAGCATGCAGGAGGGGACAGGTGGTATAATAGACATGGCATGAGCATTTTCTGCAGGATGACGTTGTCAGTCAGTTTTGGTTATTCCATGCATGGGGGGTAAGAAAGAAGAAAGAAGGTAGAAATATACCATTCCCTGGGCGGTCGATTCCCGAGTAGATCTATCCAACACGATTGTGGAAAAGATTCCCGTAGTCCTGGGGAGGATTCCCATCCGATAAGTTAATTAAAACGCTTCAACAATCATCATGCGTCTAATTCGAGAATAGGGCACCAGTTATAGAATATGCAATAGACGTATGGGTAGGCCTATTTAAACATGGGCAATCATGGGAATTGCACGAGGTTGTGACACGATAGATATGTTATTTGCAGCAAAATACGGAAATTCTCGTATACGGGTGTCCCCGTCGGCTGTTCCATATCAGGCATAAATCGCAAGCAGCGTCCCGCGCGCGACACGCGATTTGAATTGTCACGGCCCCAAATTCGGTCTTTTTGTCGTGACCCGCGACAAAAAATCTCACCATGTGCGAATCGCGTGTCTAATGAATAGACACTACATCATCATTCTCACGATAAACCGATTGGTAGAGGTTATGGTAGGTTAAGGCCTCCTCAGCTAAGAATACTCGTTACAAGAATTTTTCCCTTACCCCCGTGCAATGAGCTTTTAAAGATGGGTTAATTCGTTAGATTTGGGGGATACTTTGTCTTGGGTGCCCCCCCCCTCTTTACTTTTTTACCCTATTCTCTACTCTTACCCGTTATGCTCTAGCATTCTGTACATAAAGCCTATATTTCTATAGTTATACACATGGTATCTTCATGCTGCGTTTCATTTTGTTTTCCCAAAAGTTAATGTGCGAGTGTCACAATTTCCACTTATGGAGACAAATAAAGTTTTCTTTTCTATTTTCTTATAAATAACCCAGAGCGAAAAATAGTCTTGTCGCGTATTCGCACAGCGCCCGTCCGTGCCTAGTAAAAGCACCTTTAAGAATTATTAGGAATTTGATGTGTTATATGTCAGAATATGTGATGTTCGTTGGACATGACAAAGCCTGTATGAACATGTTGGTGTTTGGTAGTGAATATAGATTAATAAAATAGAATTGATTCGTCGTGGAAGAGGTGAATCCAGTCATCACAAAAATGACTAAAAGGTCAAATGAAAGTCAAATAGGTCATCAGATGTATTCTCTAGGACACAAACAAAAACATCCTTTTCTAAAAGAGTACCGTATCGGTTGCGAGATATCAATGAGAAAAGATGCCTGACCTTATTCACCTCCTATTTGCCTTTTCCAGTTAATGCATTCGTACCTGACACATCCTCTTCTGAGCGTGGCTGAACTGCCACTATACCAGATCCGATAAGTGTTGTATTTGATGCCCAGTAATGTGAGTTGGCTTTTAAATTGTTAAACAATATAGTGATCTTCCAATCTGTCTGGTCCAGTGCGCCTTGTTCAAAGATATTCACCTTGCACTTGAGAATCAACAAACATTAATCAGGCAAGCCTGTTCCAGGTATTTGGAACTCGGTGGTTAAAGAAATGGTTGTCAGAACATTCTCGTGTGCTGTGTCACAATATTTTTTATAACCTACCAAACTCTGCTATCGGATATTGTCACCTCTGGAGTGAACCCCGAGTTACAGCTGCTTAAAGAAAGTAAGTTTTTTGTCTGTGCTTGACCCCTCGAATGACCCCCACTGACACCAAAAACAATAGGGATCTTCTTCACTATCCTTCAAACTACATGTTCAATTTGAACTAACAAGTATGCTTACTTGCGTTTCTCCTAATGTCCTCTGCACAAAGTATTAGGGATATGCACACACATCCCACACATAGACGGAACGAAAAACAGGCCGTTCGCTCCCTTTTTCATTTCGCCTATTCCGATTTCGCCCCACTACAAGTTCGCCACTACACTACAAGTTTTCGCACTACACGTTCGCCCCTCTGCACGTTCTCCCAACATCATTCCAAAAGTTCGCTCCCATACCTTCACGTCGCCCCCAAACGATTCCGCCCCCAATTCATATTAGGTCCACTACAACTTCGCCCTAATACGAGTGGCACGGGCTGGTTGCAGTCACATTAGCTGGGTATATTGGGATCGGTGACAGCCCGATGTTCTAAGGGTTTCCGTTCATAAGTCCGTTTGTCTAAGGCCTTTTTTCATAAAGCCTTTTGTTCAAAGGCCCGTTATTCATATGGCCGAAAAGGTTCTTTATCATAAGGTACGATATTCATATCACCCAACAGAGGTCCGATATTCATCATAGGGAAAGGGTCCATAGTCATAATGGAAAAAGGGTTTCCTTTAATTACATAATAGGAAACAAACATACCATCTTGTGGATCTGACAGGGATCGCAGCTGCAAAAAGGTACAGTTTTAGGGTTTGTCATCCTTGCGTACCTCGCCTCGGTAGAATCATCTGCTTGACGATTTCCTTAAGCCCAATGATCTCTCAAGTACCATCCTACGATAATTGGCGAACCTTGGCAATGGGGCGAACTTTTATGTGGAGGAACTGTGATGAGGCGAAGTGTGTGGGGCCAAATTGCATATGGGCGAACTTGTAGTGGGGCGAACTTGTAATGGGGCGAATGTTGGTTTGGGGCGAACTTGCATATGGGCGAACTTCGTAGGAAATGGGGCGAACTTGTAGTGGGGCGAATTGAATGGGCGAAATTGAATGGGGCGAAACGTCTTGCAACACCATAGACTACAATGCATGATTGAAATAGTTCCTTTTGGTTTCGGCATGAATCAAGACTAAACATGGAAATAATTTTTAACAGCTGTCTGTGGGCCTTTTATTTAATTCATATTTTCTCTTATAAGTTCATTATCATCATGCAATATACGTTTTTTTCAAATCGAATAGTCATCACGCTAGTTATTGACTAACCAATCAAACCCGAATGCAACACTGTAGGCCTACACAACCACGCACTGAGTTCCGCGATATTAACCGAGTGGCCTATGTGAATAACCTCACGTGTAGCTTAGGCCTATGGACGTATAGCAACTCCAAGCCTTATTTGTACCCAAATTCACTCTATTCGGACTAGCTGTTTTTTGGGATAACTGTTAGAATGGGTTCTTGAATTAATTCCACAACCTACCTAGTAGGCTGAGTGTCCTGTTTGCTTGGTGCAGTGAGCATCACCTGCGAACGAGCCTGGTCGTTGTCCCTGTGTCGCCTCGGTGTACACGACGTTGGATAGAAACACCAATGGTTAAGGTATCTGCTCACCTTGCTGGCTGCGTGTGTGTTTGTATGAAGTGTTCCAAGAAGGCTGATGCTGTACCATGCGCGCTACGCATCGAGTATAAACATCGTTTGTGTGGAGTAGTGATTTGTCTATAATTCGTCCTTCCCGGCTCTGAACAAACTGGCAGAAATTAAAATTTGAACGGCATTTGAATGCCAGGTATAAGAGTGAAAAACTATCCATTCTGTTGAAAATATCGGTACTACTGTTCCACAGTAGCTGCTATCCACGCGTCCACTTTTCATATCCTACTCTTTCACACTGGCAATGTCCTCCCTAAAAATGTATGGCCGTTCCCCCCTAAAGTGTTACTATTATCGTGACCATGGCTGTCACGGGGAGCAGGGTGATGGATTGGTTGCCCCAGAATCAGACTGCTTTGCGGACATTACACGAATAAGGTAGCATGGTCCATCCTCCATTTGCGCACCTATCACTCTACTGCAATAATTATCCTTTGTAATGACTCCGCTCCTAATCAAGAATCAACCCTTGAATCACCTCCTCAGACGCTCTTCAAATGATACCGAACGGGCCATATCCGTTGAAAATTCAGAAACTATGTGAGGAATCACAAAATCGAAATTTTACTCAACCCTCCTCAATTTGCGCATTTGGAACTTAGTCGGACCTGACCACTAAATCAGACTGTTTCCTCCGGAAGTATATAACAGGTCCAGGAAGATACTCACCTTCTAACTGAAAAATTGCGATTGCTCATAAAAACTATGAACTTCCACGAAGCTGAAAACGAATTGCCGATTTTCGAGTTATGCTCCAGCTTAGGCTACGAATTTAGTGTGGCTCGGTATGCGGACAGTGCGCAAATTGGGGTAGTTGACGATATAAATACCGGAGGAGCGACTGCTCCAACCACCGCCCTTTTTTGAAGAACAGTGTTGCGATCTGCTACGATAACTCCAGAAATTGGGCAGCACTGCCCGCTTATCGTTCGACCATTTCCTGAATTTCGTGTAAACGTAAAAACGCTTAAACAACGAAGCCCTATGGGGTTATGTGACTATTTTCATTTTACGACGCGTTCCTGCTGTCATGGTGGGGTGTTCACATATCTTGCTATTGTTCGATGTAAAAGTACACATCTGACCCACCTCGTCTGAATTGCAAAACGTTACCGTATTGAGTCGTATCCCAGCCAGCGACCCATGTGGGGCCCACATGGGTTTAGTCCGGTCAAGTGGGTCAGGTTGCTAGGGCTGGCCCACGTCAGGGCCAAATGGGGCCCATGTTTGTGTTGCTCACATTATTTCAGTCTGGACAACACACGGAAAGGGCGTGTGCCTCACGTCCGACCCCACGGTGGCTAATATTGGCGTGTATGGTTGGTGTGTGGAACAGAATGTTCATGGGGCCCACGGAGGTCCCACACTGGTCCCAGCATCCCCGCCGGTTGGCCCCGTGGGCCCGACGTGGAAACCGCGGGACAATCGAGGGGGGGCCAATAGGCCCACCCATGTGGGCCCACACATGGGCTCCCATGTTGGGCCCCACGTGGGGCCAGTTGGGCATGCTGGCTGGGAGCCCTACACAGTTCCTCTTCACACACATAACATGGAGATAGGAAACTCCCTGCCACAAATTCCTGAACGATTGTCTGTTGGTTCGACCATAGCGGTAACTGGTAACGTCAAATGTTAATTCGAACTTAATAGACTCATAAGGTCCCAGTCTATGGCAATTGAGATTCCCGTGCAGCAACTTCCTTTTGCTGGAGATTGGGTACTATATGTGGATACCATGATAATGTTTTTAAGGCCAGACACCTTAGTCACTTTACGGCGGGCACACATCCCCAATTCATTTGTATGTTTCACTGATTGTTTTTTTCATTACATAGTTTCCGCAGATCCGCAATGGTCTTATGTTTCGTCGGGCCTACCAATACGTATGTGGCTATTCTTTATTTTTGTAGGGCCTTATATAAGAATGACACTTTCCAAGTTTATCTATTAGATTCAGGTTTTTACTTGATCTACCGTTGGTAAGCATTAATTCGTTTGTCGCGCAATAAAAAAAATGTGGTACATGAATCAATTTTTAGGATGTCAGGTCCTGCCTGAAAACCCCGAAAAGTAGCTTTCCCTGCGATCTGGGGGGTCTGTCATACGAAATTTGGCGGGTACGCTCCGCCCTGCCAACCGATGGTGGCGCTCCCCTCGCATGTGGTGGGCCGCCACATGATTACCCCCCCCCCACGTCAAATTTTTTCCCCGCGGTCCCTGTAGTGCCGCAGTTTCTACGAGGTTATAAAATGCTTCGGACCAGATCGCGGTCAGTCCCTGAACCACCATGGACAATTGATCTTTTTTACTCCCAGCTTGTTGTCGGTCCGTAAAGCGGTCATAGACTGTCGTGACACAGCTACGTCATTGCCATGGAAGGGCCGATTCGTCTCTGGGGCGAACTTTTGCCTCATGGACTTTTCCACTGAATTTTTCGAAGGATAAGGGGCCGGGCACCTTTAGAACCCCCCATAGTGCCTATTCTTCTTCACCAATCGAACAGGAAAATCATAATTCGGGAAATGGGCGAGACTCATTATTCCATTGCAAAATTAACCGCGTTCCAGTGTATTGGGAATAAATTATGGATTTCTGCTATTTGACTCATATTTGCGAGATCAAAATTAGAAGCGAACAATTGCAAAGTGGCATGCGTGTGTGGATATCCTAGGCCGACAGATGGGGTGTTTCATCAGCCTTTTTTGTAGCCTTTTCCATATTTTAACCCCCTTGAACCCCCTGATGAACATTTGCTTGCGGAGTCCCCACGGGATCACACCAGGTACCTATTCCTCGGTATATCGTGTGCCAGAGTGTTCGTCTCATTCCAAATTTTTGTCCAGTGCTTCGAGTGTGGAATCGCCAGAAGACCCATAAATTGTAACTAACGATTGATGATTTTTTTTTTTTGCAGTGTCAGTAGAGGTTTTGCAGCTGTTATTTAAGCAAATATTGCAGCAGCACGTGTCTTGGAGCCCATAATTGTACTCATTTGCCAATAGGGAGGTGGCCATTATGAGGCCCGCACTTTATTCCCAAAATGGGTTCCCGTCCTCCCCCTCCCCCCCCCCCCCCCACCCCCTCAAGACAATGTCGGTACGCGCCGGGGGAACAGACATGAATCTGGTATAGCTAATACAACATAGAGATTTAGTATACCCATAACCTGTTCCGTTATCACTGAACGCATATCTAATCATTAATCTCGTTGACCTATACGTCCATATGACAACCCTAAACATACCGACAAATTAGCGTCGGCATAATCGCGATTTGAAGCGATCATGCTACAAGATTTCAGGACTTCCAATGACCTCATGTGATCGTATCCCGAAGCAAAGGAAAGTCACCCCATATGGCCAAGCTACTTCATTATGAGCCCTCGGCAATCATTGCGTTGCACTGTTATCAGGTCTAACCAAATTTTCGAATTTACCCTGCTTGAGTGCTGACCTTCGGTGCTCTTGGACTTGCAAAAAACAATAGGGATAATCTAAGAGCTACTTCACAGAATCGATTCATATGCGAGACTAACATCGTTTCGTTGGGCAACTTTCGGTTCACAAATTTTTCAGACTGTGGCCTACGTTGCGAGGCCCTTACCCAGGTAACATTCCCATATTGTGCCCCATATGGGTGGGTAAAATTGGGGCATCTGGGCATGAGCTGGCTCACAAGGGCCCATGCATGCTGGGCACCTTCAAGGGCTGGCCCAGCAAAGCGGGTATTCCTTCTGGGAACCACGGTGGGCCATCCCAGAAATGAATCCCATCTTGGCTGCCTAGTCCCAGCTGGGCCCCTGTGGGCTGGCCCATGGCTGGGTGGCCTATCTGAGAACCTGGAGTGGGTTAGCCCAGATAAAAAATCCCATCTAGGCAAGCCCAATGGGCCCTCAAGATCTTGGGTGGTCACTTTTTTGCTGGCCCCTGTCAGTCATGCCCATGAAGGTCCCTATACCTGACCGTATGGTGCCCATATGGGCCCCATGTATAATGTTTACCTTGGTTATAGGCCGCAAGGTTCCGGTCAACACTTACAATTCAATAGTACCCCACCGAGTAACTATGCATTCTTCCCGTTGGGATACCATGTGTGTTCTAATTGAACCTGGTCTCCAACATACCACCACCCCCTTGATTTTTTCCAGAGCATTCACATATATAGGCTCTGAATGTACATGTCACTGGAGAAACAGCATAACTATGGAGGAAATCACATCAAGTCTGCTGTCATGAGAATTATATACCCTACTTAACCTACATCTTTTGGATTACCGTCTAATAGCCGATCTGATATTGACGCAATATTCCATGCTAACTTTCTTAGAATAAGCCTCCTTTCCCCTTGTATACAGACATTGTCAAGACTTCCTCTACGTATTACGGTTTCCGTATTGATTTGTTTGGGGAGTAATTTGTAGTGCCTATTTGTTGCAATCCCATGGTGGGGATGATTCGTAAACTAGCTCATATATGCGTCACCCGGCTTCCATTTTAATGATAACAAGGGCGAATCGCCCCCAGTATCTTCTCGCCGGGTGGTTGCGCGATCGTGGTTTCCTTCCAAATCAGTCACCATGCACGCATTACAAGTATCATTTCATGTGCTGCTTTCAAGTCTGGCATATACAAGAAGACACTACTAATCGTAACCATTTCAAATCCATAGGGACTGATACTGACGCATGTCCTACCCAAATGTAAAGTTTTGTCCAAATGTGAATAAAATTGCTTAAATTAGGGCAAATTAAAACAAAATTCAATTTCACATTTGACCCATTTTCTCATTCAAATCCTCTCAGGACCAATGTTTAACTTAATTACATTTCATGGGAATCCAACTAACTTGAACATTTGCATGAATGAAGCAAATTATGCACACTGAATTACCCAAAATCATAATTCATCAGTTCAATCTACTACCTCATACCCCTACACCTAATGTGACAAACCCAGCACCTCAGTTCATCCGTAACCTGGCTAACAACCTGAACAATGATTACATGAAATAGGCAATATCTCCCTTGTCAGTGACTTTTGATGCCAGATCTAATCAGATCGTGCTTACCCAACTCGATACTACATACAAATTTCATCAAAATCAGTCTACCAGTTGCAGAGAAATCCTGCACTGAGGAAGTGGGGGACCACATGACACACACACGCCACAGGACAAAGTTATCGTAGATCTCTGCCGAAATTTGTGCAGACGAGACAAAAATTACGCCTAGATGACCACTGACCTGGAGTAATCCTGAAACCCAATGTTAAATTAGTCTGGTCAACATTGACCACATATTCTAATCTTTCAACCCAATTAGTAAAATTTTGACCTCCAAATTCCTGAACACTCCATACACTTCAAAATCTTTCAAGGGTCAAATGATGCAGAATTGGTCGAAGGGAAGCAAACCAAATAATATTTGACCTGATTTGAGTAGGAACTGGTACCCAACATTCTGTTTTCTCCTCTCTCTGACCTAAAACCGGGTTTTCGATTTGAATCAGGATGATTTGTGTGAATGCACTGTGGTCAGTGATGACACTGACGACCGACATATCAGATTTGAAATAGAAGGAGAAAACATTGACCCCAAAATGGCCTTGTTGGGTACAAAGTTGAAACGAGACCACAAATCCCTGGAAACTCTATAGGCACTCTTAGTTGACAATACCACAGATCGATTCTGAAGAAAATTCAACCTGTCTGGTTAGAAGAAGCATTTTGCATTATTATTTTATTTTTTAAACTGAAACTGATCCCTAAGTTAGTAAGTTACCTATGACCTCATTTTCTTATAACAACAGGTTGTTTCAATGAACAAGCCACCAGTGAGAGGGGCTGGCCTATTTAATTTATAATCCATGATTTTATTTGACTCTCGATCATGTCTTTGCTCTGAATACAAAAACTGAAAACAAACAAAACACAAAACACACGTACCCAATTCAGGTTTGGCTCCAGTATGTGTTGTAATGAGGGAGGGACATGCGATAGAGTAGATATCTGTATATTAACAGACATATTCTTATTTATTCATTCACATTACGATTGATGAATATATTGCATTTTATTAACATATAAAAACAGACTGAAGGAATTTGCGGAATATTCTACTGAATCTAATAGTACTGGCTGATATGATAGCGCATAGAAAAGTGGTTATTAGTATAATAGGACACTGATCTGTTTAGATATAAAAAAAAAATTGAATATTAAAACCAGAAAGCCATAAGACTTAGTGATTCCTTAGCTCTTTCTGACAAACCATAGCCAGACACACGCACAAATGGGAGAGAGTACCGGGATCATTATAGGCAAAATAACGTACGGACAAATTCCTATCTTACCAACCAACTAATAGGGTTCCTGTCCCTTGGTAAGAAAGCTACACAATAAAATTCAAGGTTTCAGACTTTGAACTATGGAAATTAGATGACCTCCGACCATGACCCCAAAAAATATGGTTCATGCACTCATCATGGGGAATACACAAACAAGTATGAGCCTCATTCACCCCAAATGGGAGATAGTACGCTCAATAGGCACATAACGTTCTGACAAAATTTTCCTATCTTTACCAACCAACTATTAGGGGGCTCTTTTTTTTTTTTTTTTTTTTTACCCTTGGTAAGGAAGGTACACATAAATTTCAAGGTTTCAGACTTTGAACTCTGGTAACCTTAGGTGACCTCCAACGTGACCCCAAAACAATAGGTTCATGCACTCTCAGGGGAATCCACAAACCAAGTATGAGCCTCATTCAACCCCGCACTTTACCAAAACAATAGGGTTCATGTACATCCCAATAAGGAAGATACACACCTAATTTCAAACCTGATCAGATCAACCGTTCTGGACTTATCGAGTTACAGGTTTTCAGAATTGACCTTGGTGACCTCAGATGACCTCTGACCTGACCCCAAAACAATAGGGTGCGAACTACTCATCCTGGGGAACAAAAATACCAAGTATGAGATTCAATCATTCCAGGTGGTCAAGTGTCCGTTGTTTACACGCCAAAATTGGCTAAAAGATCAAATTTTAACAAATTTTCCATTTTCGACCAAATTCCTCCTGACCGGAACCAAAAACAATTGGGGGTCTGTACTCCCCATAAGAAAGTTAGACACCTAATTTCCACTGATCAGACTAAACAATTATGGACTAACGTGGTACAAGGTTTCCGACTTGACCTCTAGTGACCTCAGGGAGACATCTGACGGACCCAAAACAATAGGATTCGTACTCAGCATGGGGAACACAATACAAGGTATGAGCATCATCCATACGGGTGGGGTCGAGTTATCGTGTTTACAAGCCAAAATTGGCAAAATGTCAAATTTTCAAAATTTTCTATTTTCGACCAACATTCACCCCGAACTGAACCAGAACAATAGGTTCCTATACTCCCCAGAAGAGAAGCTATACACGATTTCAACCTGATCAGACCCAACATTCTGGACTTATTGTTTACAAGGTTTTCCAGACTGTGACATCTGGTGACCTCAGATGACCTCTGACCTTTGCCCCAAAAAACAAAGGGTCTGTACTCATCATGGGAACACAACTACCAAGAATGAGCTTCAACCATCCAGGTGGGTCGAGATTGTTTACAAGCCCAAATTATCCAAAAAAAAAAGATGCGAATTGCACAAATTGTCTACTGTGTCACAAAAATGCACTCCCGACCTGGAACCAAAAACAATAGGTTCCTGTACTCCCCATAAGAAAGCTATACTCCGAATTTCAACTGATCAGACCAACCATTCTGGCTGGATGGTTTACAAGGTTTTCAGACTTTGACCTCTGGTGACCTCAGATGACTCTGACCTGACACAAAACAATAGGGTTCATGAACTCCTTCATGGGAGCACACATACAAGGTATGAGCATCATCCAATCGGGTGGGGTTGAGTTATCGTGTTTACAAGCAATTGGCCAAAATATTCCAAATTTCACAAATTTTCTATTTTCGACCAAAATGCACTCCCGACTGACACCAAAAACAATAGGTTCTGTGATCCCCATAAGAAAGCTATACCCCAAGTTTCAACTTGAATCAGA